>BHFT01001664.1:0-13991 GCA_004320025.1 Laticauda laticaudata
CGGATGCTCGACGGATAGAGCGTATGAAACACATATGCAGTGAGTACACAATGGATGCATCGCGTTTTCCAATGGATGGCAAGGTTTTTTTAAGGTTTTACATCCTCTTTGCATCCGTTGGTGCAGTGGGACAGGGGCTTTACTTGTTTTTAATCCATTTCAGTGAATTTTCAAAGACATCTGCAATCCTTTTGGGGACTTCTTCCACTCCTTGCTTAACCCAATCAAGGACAACCAGAACTGGCTTGATTGCTGTGGCTAAGAAATGCAGTTGTGTGATATTACACTATACACCTCTTCACTTAAGAACAGAAATGGCAATCAGCCCCAATTTGGTCCCAATTGAAGTGATAACATGATAACAATCTTTATCATGAATATTCTCCATCAAATATGCTCCTGAAGCTCCTTCTATGATTGAGGCCTTAACAAAGTGAAGGGGCTTGTGTCGGTAAATGAAATTGTGGGCTCTGTCATCGGACATGTATATATCCAGGAGGGTCACCCCAGGTGAACAGGCCATGATGGATAACTCTAACACCAACCTACTAACCTGCATTGGACTAGTATGGCAGATAACAGTCTATTCCTCAAACATGTTGATACAACTTCAAAAATGGAAAATGCTCATACAAAATACTAATGTGTGATTTAACGCAAGAATAAGAGGAATTAAAAATTGGAGAAATTTGATTGGCTCATATGGAAATGGTGAATGAGATAATAGAGGTGATAGACTAGTTGATTTTGCTGAAGGACAGGAGCTTTGTAACATGAACTTATTTTATAAGGAAAAAATGAGCAGAAAATGGGCACGGAAGAGGCATCTGGGTAGACAAGTGAAATTGACTGCATCATGTCAAGTTGTAAAAACATTCTACAATTGTACTGTCATCAATTGCTTTAACATTAGAAGTGACCATAGAATAATATGAGCTAAAGTGAAGATAGATTATCGGAACAAGTATATAAAAGCAATAAAGACATCACAAAAAATGAAAATAAACAGTGATCAGCTGTTAGAGAACAGCAGTGATTTTGAGATTGATTTCTGAAATTGTTTCACTCTATTGCAAGATTTGGAAAAGATGAACATAACTAATCCAAAATGAAGAAATAGTCAAAAGCCTCCTTGAATCTGCTATGTTTTTAACACGACTGACAAAACTCTTTGTACAGTCAAAACTCTCCAATGAAACTGTTGATTTAATGAACAAAGAAAGACAATGAAGAATACTGAAAGTTTCATGAATAAACTGGAGTGCTTTGAACTTTGTAAGGCTGTAAGAAAACATATCTTGGATATGTACTCCAAAACGAAAAGGGTCAGCAGTCAACATGCAACTCATGAGAGAAAAAGGGGGATTAATAGAGCAAAATGCAAGCTTACAATTACGAGAAAGGAGGTTTTTGCATTTAAACGTGAAGATGGTTTTGTATATAGAATAAGACAGGAAATATTAGAAATATTTGGAAAATTCTATTCAGAGCTATATAAAGATCAAGATCATTCAAAAGTAACAACACCTACAAAAGAGGAAATGCCAGATATTCTAGTAGAGGCAGTATCAAGTGCCATAAAATCAATGAAAAATGATAAAGGTTCAGGAAATGACTATGTTACAGTTGAAATGCTGAAAGCTGGTGGTTTAGTTTAGTGTACTTTATTGTCATTACACCTCGTACAACGAAATTAAACACCATCTTCGGTGTACATTATGACTATGAAAATAAACACAAAGACACATCCTTCACACTCCATACATTGAAAACCCCTGATTTTGCATTAATATTGCACTATATTGCACTATACAGTAGAATTCAATAGAGTTACAGTTTATATAGTTCTGCTAGCAAAACTATAATCAAGATGCCTCAGAGAAGAAAAAATACTTGATGCATGGAGAAATGCTGAAGTGATTCTTATATACAAGAAAGGACCCAAGTTTATTTCGAGAACTATTGCCCAATAAGACTTTCAGTCATCTATAAGATTTTCATCATGATAATAGGAAAAAGAATACTGAGAACATTAAACGATGTACAGCCAAAGAAGCTGACAGGATTCAGAAGTAGTTACAACAAAATAAATCCCCTCCAGATTATTCAGCAAGTTGTTAAAACCGCAATTAATACACCGTCCCTCTATGCATGGCTTTCATTAACTATGAAAAGGTGTTTGACTCAGTATTCCAGCAAGCAGCAATAAATGCATTGTTCAACCAAGGCTTAGACACTGCTTACATAAACTTTCTACAATCAATATATGAAAAAGCAATAGCAACAATTTGCCTTCCTGATCTTAGTGGAAATCAACAAAGAATGAGGGGTACAACATGGTGATACAATGTCACCCATCAATGGCACCTATTTAAACCACTTAAGATTTGCACATGATGTTGTTCTCTTCTGACAAGACCCAGAAGAATCACAAAGAGACATACAAGATTCACATAAAACAGGAGTACCATTTGGATACTAACCTCACAATCAATAAAAAGCCAAGGAATGATAAGTGTTCGGCATTACAAAACAAGATAGAAAGACCTGCACATGGATTAGAGAACAAACAAAAATATATGATGCCAACAAAAAAGTAAAAGAATTGAAATAGATATGGACTGGTTACATAGCAAGAAGAACTGGTGGCAGTTGGACTAATGCAGTAACAGAATGGATTCTACTTGACAAAAAGTGTCCACAAAAGAGATCTAAAACAAGATGGAATGATGACTTCAGCAACTTTTTTTTATTACTATTTGTCAATTGCTTACAAGATAACAGGTATAAGTAAAAACATAGTTATGAATACATAGATACATATAAGAAAAATAAAAAATATAAAAGAAACAATAGGACAGGGATGGTAGGCACGTTGGTGTGCTTATGCACGCCCCCTACAGATCTCTTAGGAAAGGAGTGAGGTCAATAGTAGACAGTCTAAGGTTAAAGTTTTTGGNTAGAGACATTGACCACTCTGTTGTATTTTCTGCAATCCAGTTTGGTGCAATTAACCTTGAGTTATATCTATTGTTTGCTCTTCTTTTGTTATGGTTAAAGCTGAAGTATTCATTGACAGGTAGGACATTGCAATGTATGATTTTATATACTATACTTAGATCGGACCGAAGGTGGCGTAATTCTAGGTTTTCTAGGTCTAGAATTTTGAGTCTGGTGGCATAAGGTATTCTGCAACAAGTAGAGTAGATTTAACAGAACATGTGAAAACATGAATCAGTTTGCACTAATAGCTTTACCTTATAAAAATTGCAATGGACTTTCAACTGAATTAAATATTGACCTGTCCAATACTTGCTTCCAATATTAGCATAAAAAGTTTTAACTATCAAATAAACAAGAATCTATCAAAAAAGAATCAGACACATTTTTACCTTCAGAAGAAAAAAATATTTTGCAGATGAAAGCTGTTACCGTTTTGATGGACGATTCATAACATAGAATTAGAATGAGATTTTGCTTTGTCCTTTGTCCTTCAGTCTGGGTCATTCACTTCTGCTAGCTTCCTTGACAGTGTCAGGCTTCAAAAATGGCAAACAGCTTTGGAAAGCAAACTATATTCTGCAAAATATTATTAGACAAGATTAGTCAAAAAAATCACCGGCAAAGACAAAAGATAAAAAGAATAAGTGTGTCCAGTACAAACACAGGTAGGATAGAGTGGCAGTCAAGCCAAACAGTTATTTCCCTTAGTGATACATTTCACTGATAGATGTATTCTAGAAGATAGTGTACAGAAATTGACCCTGACTTAAGGTTTTTTTGACTTCTTGAGTTACTTCCTTGATATCAAAATGTCCTGAATTTTATTCAGGAAAACTAGCTAGAAATATCTGAGATGGCTCAGCTCTAATGTAAACTCTCAAAGAGCAGAATTTTTCCTACTCTAGGGTATATCTTGTTGTGATCCCTAGTATAGAGTCTTACATACCTACTACATTGCTCACTACAGTTATTAGAGAGATGGCCTCTCATATGGAGCCCAACATAATACTTGTTCCAAAATAAAGCGGTGTGATAATAATTAGGGATTGGATTTGAATTTGGTTGGGATGGCATGTTCCTTGTTGAAGATAGCAAAGTATTGGTAGTCCCCAATTTAAGAATGAGTTGCATTTCCAAGATCTGTTCTTAAGTCATATTTATATGTAAGCTGGAACATACCATGTTTCTCATATAAGGCCGGGTCTTTTTTTTTTTTTTAGCCGTCTTTTCGGGGGTGACTTAATTTCCCCCCCCTTACATCTTCGGGCGGGCAGGTGGCAATGGCTTGGATGTTGACTTTGGTGTTGGTGGGGCACTTCGTATCGCAGTCAATGCAGGCAGCACCATATCCGGGTATGTAACAAAAGTACTTCCTAACGGCAAGCTCCCCACCATTCCCCTCCATTTCGCATGTTTTAATATAGGCCTTAATTTGGGGGGAGGGGCTTAATTTCATTTCATGCCTATAAAATATGCTGGGACTTCCTATTGGGGGAGGCCGTATTGTTTGAGAAACAGGGTACATATTATTATCTAATATTGCATAAGTAGTACCATGTTTCTCATATCATAAGGCCGGGTCTTTTTTTTTTTTTGAGCCCCTAAAAAATGGCTAGGTCGTCTTTTTTGGGGTGACTTAATTCCCCCCCTTGCATCTTTGGGTGGGCAGGCGGCGACAGCTTGGATGTTGACCTTGGCGTTGGTGGGGCACTTCGTATCGGGATCAACGCAGGCAGCACCATATCGGGGTGTGCAACAAAAGTATTTCCTAATGGCAAGCCCCCCACCATTCCCCCCCATTTTGCATGTTTTAATATAGGCCTTAATTTGGGGGGAGGGACTTAATTTCATTTCATGCCTATAAAACATGCTGAGACTTCCTACTGGGGGAGGCCGTATTGTTGGAGAAACAGGGTATTATGTAATGAACTTGAACCTTTCATTTGAATCACTGGATATTTAATTCAAATTTTGCTATAATAGGCTCTGTCTTAACTATGGGTCATCCTTAAATCATGACATTCTTAACCTGAAAGTTGCTGTATTACAGTGATCCCACTCAAGGCAATTCTACCCTACTGGAATATAATTTGCTGTGAAGTTAATTCATCAGATGGTGAATGATTATTTTCTTCTAGAAGCAAAGGCCATTCATGCTTATTGACTGAATGTACCCCCTCCCCTAAGACAACTTAAAAGATTCAGCTTGCTATTGCATAGCTTGAGGTTTATTTTTCCTTTGAGGCTATCTTAATTCCTTGATACCCTGCAGCTTTTGAGGCATTTTCAGAAATAGTTTGTGTTACCTTCTTTCCTGAAAGAAAGCCATGGGTCTAAAAAGACCCAGCTGTTTTCACAACTAACACAGGATTAGAATTTATGTCTCACCATTCCTAGCCCAATGCCTTAACCACTGAACTAACCTGCTTTCCCACCATGTATTTCAAAGTAAAAATGTATGAAAAAGCTAAAGAGGTTACATCAGGAATTATTCCTCCAAAAGGTTTAATTCTTTATACTGATTGTGCCATGGAGTTAAATTTGTTTACTCTATTTTTCTTTTTTTAAACAATGCCTTAATTTGTAGCATTTCCACACTTTATACATACAAAGCTTTTAATGCTCTATTAGTCAGTAAACCTCAGACTGAGGTCATGTAAACCTCATACTGATTTTTTATTTTAGAGTTTCTATCGAAAAATTGATTGATTATGTGCCACCAAGTTGTCATCAACTCCCAGCGACCACATTATTTGATTTCCTTCATGGCAAGCTATCCCTAACCTGTTTTTTCAATTGTATAGGAAAAGTTACATCCAAAACCACAAAATTCTAATGATAGGCTTGATCAGGAAAAATAATATTGCTCAATGAACCAAGCAGTTGTTTGAAAGAACAAATAAAAAAGCTCCTAAGCTCTCTCTTTAGTTGATCTTGATGATGATGGATCAAAAATAGTTTTACACATAACAATGCCATGAAAGCCTATTCTAAAATATTGTCCTGTTTTAATCAACTTTAAGGATGCTTTTTAAACCCAGAGAGGGGGAAATAAGGACTCTAAAATGAAAAAAAAGCACGTGAAATAGATGAGTTTTTTTAAAAAAAAATCTGGATTTTTATTACTGTGACACCATCTGGCAATAAGCACAGCATATTATGTAGTTTCATGAGACTCAAGAGATGTTTTGTCCTATAGTGATCATGTTCTCCAGCTAAAGTACTTAAAATATGTTCTGCTATGTGATTCATGAAAAATTGGTGAGGTTTTCAATTTAAATGTACAATAGAAAGATTCTTTACTTAGCACAAGCAAGGACTTCATGGCAATCTGTGGAAATGGGAACTTTTTACAGTCTGGCACCAGGCAACTGAGAGGACTGTCAGGAGAACCATATACAGTATTAACAAATTAAGAAAAGAAACCGTGAAACGCAAGCTTCCAGGCTGTCAACTTTCAGTTTCTGGACGTATATGCACATTGTTGCAGATTTCCATTATCATTTTTAGGGCAGCCTGTCAAGCCCAACATTGACATATGTACAGCCATTTTGGTTAGGTTTAGTATATAGTATATATTCTTTTTCTTCTTTCTCTTTGGCGGTCATGAGGGAAGGGTTTTGGGCTTGCCACATTCCTAAGAGGGGAGGAGTGGAGATAGGGAGAGTTGTTCATGCTAGGTGATTCTTCTTTCCATGGGAAAATGAGAGGGGAAGGGCTTGTTCCTTGATGGATTCTTTGTGGACTCCCCCTTCTGCTCACCCCTCTCCATTCCAATCTCGGGGGTGAACAGTATAATGGTGGAAGATCTCCCACAGTGGTAGATCACCCTCTTCTGGCAGGAGAAGATTCTCCCAAAAAATGGGTTAAACCAAGAGTTGACTAGCTGGAAGCTTGGGTTTCATGATCTCTCTGGGTGGGAATTTGCCTCCTTTGCCAACCTCTGCCTTCACGTCCAATTACAAGCTGCTTCAGCTGGTCAGGTAGATCCTCAAAGATTTGGTGCACATTGCCGTTTGGTACTACCATGGGTCCAGTTGCTGCTCTCTACTCCAAGATCATGGCTCAAGACTCCCTGGCTGAAGTTATTGATGAGCCAATTGATGAGTGGGTTAGAAAAAGGTTGTTTGGCCAAGCAGGTCTCTTTCCATCTGTTGGATACTTGTATTTCCAGACCATTCGTTTGGGGATTTGGGATGGGCTCCTAGCTGGTGCACAATATCCTACACAACCACCGTTAGTCTGATGGTCTCCTGGGGAATTATTTGGGAGGCCTGCTGCTTGGCCAGCAACTTAACACAAGGCCCCCTGCAGAGTTTGCACTCACATTCTGGTACCCCTGGATCCTGTCCTTCTGCCATCTTCCCTGAGTCTTGACTGTTACCCAATGCTCCAGGTAAACAGCCAGGGCTCAGGACCCTGAATAACAATGCCTCTCTGGAATTTGTGGTTTTTATGAGATCCAGAATAATGTCAGGTTTCCAAGTGATTAAATCCATTTAAAAAGAAAAGAACAAAACCCATCTTCCAAGACAATTTCTTTCATTTAGGAAAGCATCAAACTGGCAAAGCCCTTGGTAATTCCGGATCTGACACAACCCAAAATTACTCCACAATATTAGACGTTAGAAACAAACCCCAAAAGTCACATTCTTCAATAGAATTAATTCAGCATTGCTTGATGTCATAAATTTCCACCTAAAGGGGCCTGAACATGATCAGCTCACTTTTCCATGGAAAGAAGAATCACCTAGCCTAAACAACTCTCCCTATCTCCACTCCTCCCCTCTTAGGAATGTGGCAAGCCTGAAACCCTTCCCCATGACCACCAAAGAGAAAGGAAGGAAAACAATATATGTTATATACTAAACCAAACAAAAATGGCTATACATGTCAATTTCGGGCTTGACAGAGACATGTTCTCATTATTTAACTTATAAGAAGTAAAATGTTTTATATTCATTGCATTTTGAGAGATGGGTAGGTTCTGAAGTTGATTAATATTCATATGAATCTAATATTAAAGTTTTGTTTCAAATGGTTTTGTTTTTTGTTAGTATTATAATAGCTATGAATTAGTTTTCTTATATTTAAATATTTTACTTACAATTGGAACTCTACAAGTCACATTGAGAGCAGTGGTGGGATTCAATTTCTTTTTACTACCGGCTTGGTGGGCATGGCAGGGGAAGGAAAAAAATCTCCAGTCAGATGTGGTATTTGCTGGTTCTCCGAACTATTCAAAATTTCTACTACTGGTTCTCCAGAACTGACCAGAACCTGCTGAATACCACCTCTGATATCACTATATGCTGAATTTTGTCTAAAATACATAAATTATTGGGTATACATATTTTTAGCCAGGTGTGGAAACATTTATATTTTTTGATATTTGATAGCCTGAGTTAAAATTATATTTATAGCAAAGCAAAAATCAGATATATTGTTTATTGTTATTGGAGAGGAAGATTTGTGTCCTATGTTGTGCCATTTGTGAAGTGGTTGTTTTGTTTTTCCAGTGAACAGATGTGTACATATCTCGCTGCATGCATTCTGGAAAGTAAAGAAGGGAGGGAGGGAGGGAAGGGGGGAGGGAGGGAGGGAGGGAGGGAGGGAGGGAAGAAGGAAGGAAGGAAGGAAGGAAGGAAGATTTCTGAAGATTCCCACAAGGAAACTTAATGGAGAAGCTGGCAACAGCTGTACATAGGTTTGGTTTAACATTCTAACACAATCGGGATCTTTGTCTATTGAAACAAACGTTGCCTAACAAGATTAGAATAGTGTCAAGGTTGTAATATTTACTGACAGCAAGGACATTATTTAACAGAGCTACTTGTCCACTGTTTCTTGTTTTCCCTAACCTTTAGTTTCTTATAGATATGACTGTTAAAACAAATAACAGAGCACATAATATAGAGCGGCATGATAGATTTCTATATACAAAAGATTCTTCTTTTGCAAAACCACATGGAGATGCTCCTTAGGCACATTTCATATTCCAAAAAATATAGAGTACAAATATTGTTGTGTTCCTGTTCATGAGCAAAGAAGAACTAGTACATTTGCAACATGGAATATGAGCTCAGTTTCTTTCTTTCCCATTCATATGTAGAACGATCCATTGCTACATAAAGCTTGCAAAATAGAAAGTAAACCCATCAAATAGATATAAGTAAATAGTGTTTATGTGATATAGGCGTGACTCGGGGTGACATTACAGATACAGGTAATCAGAGTTGGAAGAGACCTTGTAAGTCATCTAGTCCAGCCCCCACCCAAGCAGGAGACCCTACCTCATTTCTGACAAATGGAGGTCCAATCTCTTCTTGAAAGTCTCAAGTGATGGTGCTCCCACAACTTCCGAGGGCAAGCTTTCCATTGGTTGATTGTTCTCACAATCAGAAAGTGTCTCCTTATTTCCAGGTTAAATATCTCCTTGTTCAATTTCCATCCATTATTCTTTGTCTGGCCTACAGGGACTTTAGAAAATAGATTGACCCCTTCCTCCCTATGGCAGCCCCTCAAATATTGGAAGACCACTATCATGTCTCTCCTGGTCCTTCTCTTTACATGAAAGGGGTGACATGAAGTGCTCCAATATCTCAGGGGCTGCTGCAAAGAAGAGGGAGTCAAGCTATTCTCCAAAGTACCCAAAGGCATAACAAGAAGCAATGGATGGAAACTAACCAGAGTGAACCAATCTAGAAATCATGAGAAATTTCATGAGAGTTAAAAAATAATAATCAGTGGTATGACTTATGACTTATCTTCAGAAGTTGAAAGTGTTCCATCACTTGAGATATTTAAGAAGAAATTTGACAACCTTTTGTCTGAAATGGTATAGAGATTCTTACTTGAGCAGGGGGTGAGACTAGAAGACCTCTAAGGTCCCTCCCAACTCTATTATACTGTTGGCTTGTTAATAAATGGCTATTCATAACATCCCAATTGGAAAAGTGCATTCACAACAATGTCTAATTTCAGAAGAATATATACAGCACATGGTTGTATTATTTCTTATCTTCTTATGAGTTCTTTAGCTGATATATGAATTTCAGATCACATTGCTAGTGAAAGTGACTGTCTCCATACAAATAATATTAGCTAATATAGCAGAAACTCAGCACAGTTGAACAGCACAGTTGACTAGAACATAAAAATGAGTATCTTTAATATAAATGAATTCTTGCATGAAATCATCTCTGTATGCTTGATTTGCTATTTAAGATTGTCATTTGACAGTTTTCTTGTTCCTGCCTGTATTTGCCAGATTGTGGATTTGAAATTGCAGGCTCTTTGGTAATGATGTAACTTTATTTGCATGCCAAATTTCTGAGTATACTCATTTCTGCAGTTTTACAAGTTTCATTTCTCCAATATTCAACAAGTTAAATTAGTGAAGAGCATCCCCATTTAGCAAGAAATAGGCTGTAAATAGGTACTTGTACAATAAAAGTCAGATGCTTAAATATCCTTCAGAATGAGGTGCTTGCAGATATTAAATCAGAATTTTTAAGTTCACAAATGAATTGAGAATATTCAATAAAATTTAGGCTTTTTCCTCTTTTCAGCTCCCAAAGCCTCAAAATACTAATGTAACAGATTATGTCATAGGGAAAGGAGGGAATTGTTCAAAATCAGAATTTACATATAAATGAGATAACAGTCTAAGAAAAGTTTGTAAATGTACTGGGTGAGAATAGTGTAGTGAGATAAAGTAGACTTTTGAGATGATTTTAGTAAGAGAGCCAGAATTAATTCAGAAGTTTAGACTTTGAAGATCTCATCAAAGATCATCAAGTCATATGAACGAACCTTGTAGTTACCATCATCTCTGGACATAGTTATTGCACTACACCTAAGGCAGTTTAGAGAATCTTACACATTTTGTAATCTTCCTAAACATTTTCAGCCCAGAAATTATGTGTCTATTCATTGCATATTGTGTGCATGTTAATCCTTCATCCCATTTAATGTTTTAATTTTAAATATTTTTTTTATTTATAGGATCACATACTACTATGCCATTCAGAAATAAAGGTAAAAAAATGTCTGAATCCAGCCTCGTTCAAACTGAGCTGAAGCCTTTGTCCCTATCTAGACACTTTCCAGAGAATAGGATGATACACTTTGTTCACTCACACTTTCTATGCAAAATACAAAGTGCAAAAAAAGTGGGCTATAGTTCTTTTTTTGTCCTTTCAGGAGAGAACTAGTCATGTCCTTCCATGAACCATTAAACATTTTCCATTCTTTCCCAGAAAATTTGAAGACAAAGTACAAGTATGCATATTGCCTACAGCTCTGACTTCACAATTAAGAAAATAGTGGATCTTGATGCAAGGAAGGAGACTGAAGGGACAAGAGAGGAAGGGCATGGCAATAAGCTATTTCTAGCTCCAACTACAGGGAGAGAGGAGAAGGAGGAGGAGGGGGAGGAACAGGAGGAGGAGGATATCCAGAAAAGAATTAGAGCCTCAGTTAAGAAGTGGATGGTGAGAAAGTTGAGTCACTCCTAAAGCTAAGTACAGTATGTGGAAAGGGACTCTCTAAAATTAAGAATTCTCAGAATGACAGAGTAGTGATTGGCTACTGAATATGTTTCCTATGCAAGCATTGAGATATATGTTCCCTAATTACTGGCCATTAAGGAATATTAATATGTTTACTAGTGATGGATAATAAAATAAATCTTGAATAATAAAGCATATCTAGAGTAGCTTGACTGACCCTGAAAAATAGAAATTATGAAAATTGCAGTCCCACTGCTTCTGAAGTTGCCAAGCTGGGAAGGATTGAAAAGAATTTGCATTAGATATTGCTTGTCTAACACAAAATTCTTTTTGATAAATTTGGAAGCTAGATTATACATTGAAATACCTGTGGGCCTTGCCTGATCTAGAACTCCTGCTTAACTGACTTCTTATGATAAAACAGATACTTAAAAAAGCAATTGGAAAAAATTGAGGATTGAGAAAAAAACAATTGAAAGAAAAATGTAAAATACTAATCAATCCAGTCAAGAACAGAATTTTAAAAAATCAAAATGATTCAAAATGCAGATTGTCCAAAGAAACAGCAGAAGCAGTAATTATATGCTCAAATTGATTCTAAGCAATGACATAACACAGTTGCCAAAATGATTCACTGAAACATCTGTAAAAATTATCATAGGCCAATGATGTAAAATTGGTGGGAACATATAAGTAGACAAAAATGAGCATGCTAAATGTCATTTTTAAATGCAGACTAATAAAATCTTGGCTTATAACACATCTGGTTTAATTGTGGATATAAAAAAGAAAGTATGGATTGTGGATGGAAAGAAGAAAGTATGGATTGGCAATATTAGGGAATTGATATTAAAAAATAGAAGACAAAGAATAGGAAAAGATCATAAAATATTAAGATTGGAAAATCAAAATTGAAATATTATGGCGTAAACTGGCCATGGTGGTCCTAGTGGTAATGGCACTGGGTGCCATACCGAAAAATCATGGACAACACTTTAAAAATATGTGCATTAAGAACATTTCCATCTGTCAATTGCAAAAGGTCACACAGCTTGAATCTGCAAATGTACTACACTCCACATGTGGAAAGAACTTGAAGTGTGCAAAGGCCTAACAAGCTAATGATAGCTGTGATTGATTGTTATGAACAGATAATAATAATTACAAAATTACAACAGGTCATGACTTGTAGACAAATTTTACTGCAGTCACTGATCAAATGGACCTTCGTTTCATCCTTTTCACTACAAAAGCAACCTTTACTGTTCTTTGTTACATTTTGAGTTTTCAACTTCATGCAATTAGCTGACAAAGGATGCCTTGAGTTACTAAAATGAAGTCTTCAGTTTCTTTCTTTTATCCTCCTGATTTTAACTAATTCCACGAGGGTTTTTATCTACTTCTTTTTTTATAACCTTCATATATTGACCACGCATTGGCTTCTTCTTCCCATTAATGAATTCAGTTATTTCTTCTCAGTTGTTTCTTTTCTGTATTCAACCTTCACTTTTGTTGTCTTCGGAAGTTTTCCCTGTTTGGAAAGCCACCAAACAACAAGGAAGCTTGTTGATTTTTCAAGCCACCAAAGCTTGTTGATTTTTCTTAATGTAGTCATTCAGATCATGCATTTCTTTCTCCACAGTTTCACCGGCAGAAGTCCTCTATCATGTGTCCTCTATTATAATCCTGGGTATAGGACTCTATCCTGTTTCCAAAAGACTGGGATTTATCCCTGAGTTCCCAAAGCTGCCTCCAAATTATTGCTTTTAATATGATTAAAGGCTACAATGATAACCAAGTATAGTTATGTTTATCTAATTGGAAAAATAAGCATTTGTCTTAGATAGAATAGCTGTCACCAGTTAAAGCCCATGTCACACTGCACCAACGGATGCAAAGAGGATGTAAAACGTTTAAAAAAGCTTTCCATCCATTGGAAAATGCGATGCATCCGTTGTGTACTCACTGCATACGTTTTTCATACTCTCTATCCATCCAGTATCCATCTACTGTGATTTCATCCGCTCAAAAGGTTTTGAGTGCACAAAACTTTTTGAGCGGATGAAGTATCCAACGCATCCGTTCAACATCCACTACACATACAGAGAACATCCGTTATACATCCATTGTCATCCATTACGCATCCGCTATATCCGCTAGGCATCCGCGCAACTCAAATCCAGCGGAAAACGGACACAGGGAGGAAGCGAAACGGATGCGGAACGGACACACAGCATTAGTAGCACGGACGGAGAAAGGATGAAAGTGGATGCAGCTCAGATATAAAGTATTAAAATGGGAAAAACGTTTGTACAGGGGACGTATCTCTGATATTTAGGATGTCTGGAGGATGTCTGGAGTATGTGGAAGGACACCTAGCAGAAAATCGATATTTCTGATAAAAAGGGGAAGGAAATCACCTGGATCTCACTTTCAGTCCAGCAGCCCTGGTGTGCAGAACTCTTCAGCCTTGCT
>BHFT01001665.1:0-23745 GCA_004320025.1 Laticauda laticaudata
TCTTCACTGGAAGTCCTGACCAGAAATGAACTGACATTGACTGACATAACCGGATGATTGTTAGAAGAGGCAAGAAGAAGCAGGATAGAGACCAACTGAGGGAGAAACAACCACAAGAAGAGGATTTGTTTTCAACTGCCTATACTGTTAGGAAATGTTTTTCTTGTGGGGCTAGCGGACATATAACTACATTCTGTAAGAAAGGCAAACAACAGAATACTGATAATCACCAGAAGGTTAAGAAGAATGTTAATTTAGCTATGTCTAGCAATTCAACTGTAAACCATGATTTGTTGGTAGTTGATAGTGCAGCATCTCACTCATTCTCCTAACAGAGAATACCTCAACAACCTCCCCCCTCCAGCTGGGCCATTTTGGGCAAGACATTCTCTCAGCCCAACTGACTTTACAGGGTTGTTACTATGGGGAAAATAAGAGGAAGAATGAATTATGTTCATTGCCTTGAGTTATTTATAAAGTAATACAAGTAAAATTAAAAAACAATTAATAAATACATTTAATAGGACCTTAATAGGACTTACTCCCAGACAAATATATGCAGATTATGTTGCAAAGTCAATATAATGATTTCTACTAATTCCAGCATTTTTGTAAAAATTATTTATACAAATTTGTGTTAAATAATCTATGTTATATATTAATTAAAAAGCAGAAAACAAATAAACCTGAAGCTGATAAGTAAAGTAACATTGAGGGTAATATTAAAGACTCCCTTACTAGGAATTTCAAGGTGTTTAGATAGCATAAAAAAACACAAGAAAAGACAGCATATGCTCCTGAAAGACAGTGCTTTCTAGAAAACCACTTTTTTTTCCCATTTCCCATTTGAGACATGTTAGTCAAATAAATATCCCTGTGATTCATTCAGATAAATAGCTGCTTTAAATGTAACCATTTAATCTTGGGTATCAAGAGAAGGATAAGAGAAAGATCAAGAGAAATAGTAAAATACAGTATTCTGATATAGAAACCATTAATAGAATTGTATTGCTATCAACAATGTTAGCTTCTTTAATTAAAACCATGTAATGGACACTCTAAACATTAAATCATGTACAATGAACATACCTTTTTCATTGCAATGCAACAAGTAAGATCATGATATATAATTGGGATATGATCTCGAGAAAGGTGTACATCAAATTCCACAAAGGCTGCTCCCTAAGTGAAAAGTGGGGGCAAAAAGGGGAGATAAACAATGTAGAATTTAGAAGTTGAGTAGAAAAAAACATGCACAGAAAGGAGTTCTCTCCCATTCATTCCAAGCCTGTTACATTATTTTGATGTCATCTTTCTTTGATGAATTTGATGGCTCAATTTATGCTTTGACAGAAATGCCAGGTGTCACTTCCTAGAAGCAGGAAGTCCCAGCATACAGAAATAAATTTATTTTATTTTCATTAATAAGGATAAAATTAACTAAACCACATATCATTCATTTCATACCTCATGAAATTAAAATTTTGCTCCATCTTTCCTATTGAAATACAAAAGTAGCTTACTGAGCTTCTCTGGGGGAACATTTTAGGTACCCACAGGCTGTAAGGACAAAAAATGCAAGCAATGTTCAGTATTATCCCCCTTCATAGAATTCATAAATGACCCCTTGCCCTATTACTATGCATTAAAATTCCCTCAGGCATTAAGTACGTAATTTGGGCAAGAATTCTAAAGTAATTCCTTGACTTTGAATTGGATCCACAGAGCTTCCTTCACAGATTCAAAGTGATCTTCAATTTAGAATGAATGGGGAGATCTCTTAAAATAGGTGGGCATGAATGCATGAAGAAATGTATGAAAACTTAAGATCTAGAATAATTTTTACATCTAAACATTTTTACATCTAAAAAATAATAATTTTTACTCTAAAAAGTAACAAGCTTTTTAAGTTTTCCAATCACAAAACAACTGAAGAAACTGGTGCAAATGGAGTCAAATCTTTCAGTAGGAACATCAGTTAAGCTGTCCATGTAAATATGATTTTCCAGAGGAAATAAACATATTAATAGGGACACAACAGATATTTAATTTTTTGACAAATACTTTTTTCTTATGATACTATTGCAGCTTCTCCAAATTTGCTATGAAATAATTTCTGATATTTAATATTCTCGATTTTGTTCCATCATGATTACCTAGAGCTATACAGTTATTATATTTTAAAAATAAAGGTTTCCCCTGTCCCTCCAGTCATGTCCGATTGTAGAGGACAATTATCACCTCTGCTTCTTAGCCAAGAGAGTTAGCATTGTCCAAAGACACCTCTGTGGTCATGTAGCCAGCATGATTATACGCTGAGGCACATATAACGTTTCTACTTTCCCACTGTAGTACCAATTTATTTATTTGCATTTGCATGCTTTCAAACTGCTATGTTGGCAGGAGCTGAGCAAATAACAAGAGCTCACATTGTCATGCAGCGCTTGGGTCTCGAACCCAGATTTCCAGCTCAGAAGCTCAGTGCCTTTAATCACTGAGCCATTGATTCCCGTTATATTTTATATATGGCATCAACTGATAATTTACTGGCATAAGACACTTTTTAAGTAAATGATCAATACTGGCATTTTTAAAGAATGATATAATTTCAGAGTCTTTTCTAAGTTTTTGTTCTTTACACTTTTGCAGTCCTTCTGTCTTTTGGGTAGAGGGCTTGCATCATACAGCTAGAATTTTGAGGTAGCTATTAAGTTGTAAAGTAATTAAGGACTATCTCCCACTGTGAAAATTCACAAGACAGTAATTATCATTTTACAAGAATAATATTTGGGATATCACTAAAACCTATTAAAGAGGTTAGTATGTTAAAATCCCAAGTACAGTAACATAAAATTTTCATGGAAAATGTGACAATTAAAATATGTAAGGCTGAACAAGAGTACTGCTTTCCCTCCAATCTTTTTATTTTTTTATATAGGTGCTGTATAATTAAACTGCAGAAACATCCCAATGTCCATTTCTTTTGCTTTTTAGGGAGGGGAGACAATAGTTGTAGGAAATGAAAAGGAAGACCGAACACTGATGTTTATAAAAAAACTAATTTATTAATTCATGTGTGCCATTCAAAAGCTAGTATAAAAAGATATATCCTACTAGGTTTCCATTAAAAACTTACAGGATATAATTGGAACCCAAGATAACTGATGACTTTCAATAGCAGATTTGGGGAATGGAAGAAGAAGGGGAATACTGATGAATATTGAGGGGAATATAATTTTATATTGAGGGCTTATCAGTGGCAGAAAAACATTAGTTGGATTTCAGCCAGTTTCTTTCAAGTATGGATCATTTACAGGTGAAACTCAAAAAATTAGAATATTGTGCAAAAGTCTATTTATTGCAGTGATGCAACTTAAAAGATGAAACTAATATATGAGATAGACTCATTATATGCAAAGCAAAGTAGTTCAAGCCATGATTTGTCATAATTGTGATGATTATGGCTTATAGCTCATGAAAACCCCAAAGCCCCAATCTCAGAAAATTGGAATATTACATTCAATCAATAAAACAAGGATTGTGCATAGAACGATATCGGACCTCTGAAAAGTACAAGCATGCAGATGTACTCAGTACTTGGTTGGCCTCTTTGGAGCAATTTGCCTCAATGCAGTGTGGCATGGAAGCTGTCAGCACTGTGGCACTGCTGAGGTGTTATGAAGACCAGGATGCGGTCTCCAAGCGGCCTTTAGCTCTTCTTGCATTGTCGAGTCTCATGTCCTCTCATCTTTCTCTTGGAATGCCCCTAGATTCTCTATTGGGGTGCAGCCTCAGTGAGTCTGCTGGCCACCATCAAGCACAGGAATCCACGGTCATTTGAACCAGGTTTTGGTGTTTGGGCAGTGTGGGCAGGTGCCAATTCTGCTGGGAACAATGAAGTCAGCATCCCCATAAAGCTTGTCCAAAATTCCTGTGTAGAAAGGCTGCGTTGATCCTGGACTTATGAAGCACAAGTTGGACAACACCAGCAGATGACATGGCTCCTCAAATCAACACAGACTGTGGAAATTTTTCACACTGGACTTCAAGTATCTTGCAGCTGTGAGCTCTCCATTTTCCTTCCAGACTTCTGGATCCTTGGTTTCCAAATTGAGATGCAAAAGTTGCTCTCACCAGAAAAGAGGACTTTGGACCACTGAGCAACCGGTCTGGTTTTCTTTAGCCCAGGTAAGACGCTTCTGACGTTGATTTGTTGTTCAGGTGCGGGCTTGACAACAGGAATAACGACATTTGAAGCCCATGTCCAGGTCCGTCTGTGTTGTGGGTGGCTCTTGGATGCCCCTGACTCCAGCCTCAGTCCACACCTTTGGTGAAAGTTTTCCCCCCCCCAAAATACTTTTTTGGAATGGCCTTTTTCCTGACAATCCTCTCAGGCTGCGGTCATCCTGCGCTTGGCACCTTTTTCCTCCACCCTTTTTCCCTTTCCACATAAACTTTCCTATTCATGTCTTTGATGCAGCGCTTTTGGGAAACATCCAACTTCTTTTGCAATTTCCTTTTGAGGCTTTTCCCTCCTTATGGAAGGGTGTCAATGAGGGTTTTCTATGCACATACTGTCAGTGCAAGCAGTTTTCCCATGATTGTGATTCCTACTGAACCAGAGCTGAGAGACCTTTGAAGAACTCGGAACCCTTTGCAGGAGTTATGTCGAATTAGTCTTTAGAGTGGGACCTTTGAGCCATAGAATATTTCGATACCTTCTTCACAATATTCTTAATTTTCTGAGATTGGCTTTGGCGTTTTTCATGAGCTGTAAACCCCATAATCATCTGAATTATGACACCATCACGGCTTGAACTATTCTTGCTTTGATAGTAATGAGTCATCATTATATATAGTTTCCACGATTTTAACGTTGCATTACTGAAAAAATGAACTTTTGCAACAATATTTCTAATTTTTTGAGTTTCACTCTGTAATTCTTGCAAACAGACATTTCTAACATGTTAATATGCCAAAAAAGAAACTATTTTTATAAAGTAGCATTACATACATGTTTAGCAGCATTCTTTAAAGAAGCATATGGTATTTTCTCGAATTTTAGCAAAGCCTGAAAAGATCCATGTACAAGAAGAAGTCAGTGCAAATACAAATAAAACAGATATGATCTCCAACAGTTGGTCCGCCAACCAGTGAGCCGGGGACACTGTGGTCACGAGAAATTGTGTGGTGCATCCGCAGAAAAATGTCCACCCTCAAAGCAATTAATCCAGGCCGCGCACGGAACACGAGGCTTGCGCCGCCCACATCGCGCCTGCAGGGAAACGCAAGGCTTGCGTCACTTTGCATCTCGCGACCAATATGAGGTTGTGAGGGGAGGGGGAAAGGGCAGCAGAGGGGGACCTTGCCCACTCTCCCCATGCACCTCACCTGGCCATTGGCCGCTTCTTTCCACTTTATTTCTTCTTTGCTGCTTTTGACTGCATGCAAGGGAAAGCAGCAAAAGTTCTCTTTCTCTCCCCAAACTCCACAGAAATGAGTTCTTTGGACCCTGCAAGGCATACTGCTCCAGAGGGCGCCAGTGCGACAGTCTCACAAAGACTCATTTCTGGCAGAGTTTGGGGAGAGAAAGAAAGAATTCTGCTGCTTTCCTTGCATGAAGTCAAAAGTCTCTCTTCTCTCTCTCCCTCCCTCCCCCCCTCTCCTCCTCCCTCTTTCCCTTTGCTTTTTTCTGCAGAGCTCTGGGATGACAAAGGGCCAGTCTTGTGACTACTGCAGCTCTGGAATATGGGACCGACTTTCCCACCAACATCAGCAAGCCACTGTTGGTCAAAATTCATATTAGCGGTCCGTGGGATTTAAAATTATGAGTTTGGTGGCCCCTGAGGTCCAAAAGGTTGACAACCCCTGATCTACAATATGTAAAGATTCATCTTAAGACATGGTTTCCCGTTATTATAAATAAGTATAAAATCTTTCACTACAGAATTTTCTATTTTTTAAAAGAATATTGAAACTAAAACTATAATTAAATTCAGCAATTCAAAAGTCATACACAAAGTTGATGATATTGCCATTATAAATATTTTTACTATAAAATAAACATTACTTACTCCAAAAGTTTTAATTTGCAAAGTTAGTTGAGGATTAAGTAAATATTGGGGACAGCACTTTTGAATTGAAGTTCCAGCTTTTGTCTCTGTAATTTAACTTTTCCCCTCCAGACAAATGACAGGAACAAGGCATTTTATTTCATGCAGACTATACTCCGCCGAAACACAGACACTTCTATTTTTCCTCACACAATAAATTCTCTTTTAAAATCTTTAACTTCACCAATATAAACCCAAGAAAGTTATTATTTTAAGCAGTAGAAACCATAATACAGTGGCAGATTTCAGACTTATGTGCTAGAACATCCATATGTTCAATTGTTTCATATAGCAGATATTGGGAAGGTCTCCATTGCAAGGCCACAATTAGTTACTTACAGATTTGGCTATTTTTATTCCTTGAGTGATCATTTTTGAATTCACACACATCAGTTTTATGACTTCATAGTCCTCTTTTCAAGACTTTTCAGTATTTACAGAATTATTCAAAAATACCCCTGACCTCAAACTATATTATACTACCAAGTGCCATGCCTGCTAGATCCTTTCAGTTACTAAAACCAGAACAGTGATGTAAAGACTACTAATGTCAGGGAATTGCAGGTTGCTTGAATTTACAGATGACTAATCAAAATAATTCCACTATAGATAAATAATTCTTGCAGTTTCTACTGCAGCTAGTTGTTGTCGTTTCTAAAATACACACAAAAAAGTATTATCTCGACTGGAGGATTATCATAAGGTGATCAAACTTCTGTGGCCATCTGGTAGAGGAATATCATGATGAAAGGCTGGCAATATTGTCATATGACTATGCTCGGAAGAGGGTATAGTTATTTGAAAGCTCACTGTAAAGCATGAATTGCTAGAAATCGCTTGAAGAAATACTAGTGAAAAGACTACCCTTTATATTGGCCTTGGTAGGTTACAAATAAATGGTGTTCTTAGCTACACCACACAAGTAGAATGATGGATATCAGAAGCATGAAGCAATGTTGGAATAACCATGGGTTGGAACTCTCACTCCCAGTCAACACTGATTTGGACATGCTTTGAAGAAACGAGCCAAACTAGCAAAAGACTGCATAACCCAACTAGCAGAAATGCCCAGCCAGCTGAAAAGGATACCTTAGTTCATGGTATTTAAAGGCAATCGTCATTTGTTGGCATGGATTATAAAATAACTCAAGTCTAGGATCTAAGAAGCCATTGCCCCACCTTTCATACAGAAGACTTCATGTATGAATTTACAATTATAATTCAATCAGATGAGCTTACTTAGTTGTAGTTGTAGAGTTCCCAGCGCCCCTATGGCCAACATCCAGTCCTGTTCTTGGCCTCCAGTATTTGGCATATGAAACTTCCATATCACAGGAAAACCCATTAATTGGCTTAATAATTATATAATCCACTATGGAAAAAGAATAAATAGAATTGTTTTTCTGATTCTGATTAACAATTAAGCTACATTTCATTTAAGTCCACTGGAAAGCAACCAAGCTTCCCAAACCTAAACAAGAAAGATTCACTTGTACTGATATCAATAATCATTGAACAGATCCTTGTTATTTTCATTATGTACAATGCTTGCCTTCCTTAAATATGTCTCCTGGTGCTCTGGTGGAGTTATTAGATTATTACCATCCCTTCAAGAATGCATGTAATTCTATCAAGTGCTAATGGAATCAGTATTTAAAAATCCAGTAATAGGAAATGTATTTAGCATAAGTTTTTGTTTGCATTGCCACCATTTTTTTAAAGAAAATAAACATACCTCTAACTTTTCCTATTGTTTTTCGTGAAATTCTGCTCATAATGGGAAGCGTGAGAATACCAGTGCTCTTTCCTGATTCTTCAAGGGTGGAAGATAACAGACAAGCGGAGCCCACATGGCCTGGAATCTCATCTCCTTGAATAACGGTTTCACTAAGATCTTCCTACAGTTACAAAGTTATTGGTTATTTGAAGGTATTGCTTTGCTCATGCAAGGTGAAAGCATTTCCCTTAAATCAACTTTAGCTAAAATTGGAAAGGTATCCACAAGACAAGAAACAATGCATGGAAACTAATGAAGGAGAGAAGCAACCTAGAACTAGGGAGACATTGCCTAACAGTGAGAACAATCAACCAGTGGAATGGCTTGCCTTCAGAGGTTTTGGGTGCTTCATCACTGGAGGCTTTCAAGAAGAGACTGGACCATCATTTGTCTGAAATACTATAAGGTCTCCTGCTCGAGCAGGGACTAGATGACCTTCAAGGTTCCTTCCAATTCTGTTATTCTATGTTTAATTAAAGCCATTGTTATGATTGATTTATAAATAACTCATTACTATTTTTAAACACCCATGCTAGATTAAGAGTTTTAAAATAAGATTTTCTTTAAAAAGGTAGATGATTTGTCCAAGCTCTCTTGGTCGTATATTCAATACTTTTGAGAAGGGCTAATAAATTGTGTTGTTGATATTTAAGGCAGGAGAGATTTCTCATTAAAGTAATACCATGATGTTTCCATTTGGATGCTACATTGAGATGAGGCCAGGTATAGATAACATATTGCTGTCTGGACATTTTGATCCATAGCTCAATTCAGGCATCACCAACAGGTGACTGTGGAAACTATAATTTAAAATATCTGGAGGATACTAAGCTGCCTACTGCTACATCAATTTGAGGTTTGCTCTATATGTTATCATGTACTGCTAGCAAAGACAAGCGTTACTGAAACATAGAGATAGATCTTTCCAGTCCATAACATCTAAAAAATATCAGGCTTCCTATCCACTAAACAAGAACTTTAAATAAGAATTGTAGTCTAATTTAGGATGACTATTCATGAGCAAATTCCTCATTCTCTGTTAGGGCACATTTAAAAAAATGTCTGAAAGTCAACATTCATTAATCATCAAAACAAAAGAGCCAGGCTTTATACATAGCAAGTCTTTACCTCAAAAAAGTCAAAGATTAATTCAAGGTTATCTGGTTCCATGGTCTGTATGGTATATTCTGTCCAGCGATCTGGCTGCAGACCATATCCACATTCCGGCTGAGAATGTCGAGATTTGTATTCAGTATCACTTATAAGTGAGGTCTCTAATGTATTTGCCATTTTATGATGAAGCACAGGTGAAAGTCTGTCGTCGTCATCATCATCTTCCTCTTCTTCTTCCAAACCTTCAAGGGTGAGTTTCACTCTAAACAGTAAAAAAAAAATCTAACTGTAGTATACATGATTGATCAGCTGCTCAACTGATTCAAAGGCCAGCATGAAAAAAGTTATTACTCTGATACCTTACTTGATGCTTTTCTAGAAGCATTTCACTGGCCATTATGGAAAACAAGAAACCGATAGAGACAAGCTCCTGACTGATCCAAATGTGCTTTACACAAGACATCCAAGGTTATTCCGCTAGTACATTTACTAAAAATGTACACTTTTTTCCTACAATTATTAAAAAGTGTTTCGACCTTGTTCCAGAAGTGAAAAAAACTAGTTTTAGAACTGTAACTAACTTCAGTTCTCCCATTGAGAATTGATGTTGGCATTGATTTTACCATTGCTTTTCTGAAAAAGTCCACACGAAGCCCATGCAAAAGACAAGCAAACAACCATTACATTATAAAAGCACTTTAATAAATTGCAAATGGACTAAAATAACCATACCTAAACCTAGATTTTTTGAATTTTTTCTTCGTTATTGATACAGGTGGTTTTTCAGAAAAATGTAGCCGTAGCCTTATTTCTGTCTGACATGTCAGCCATCCGGAATCAACACTCTCTACATCATCTGACAAAACAACAAAAGTATTGTAAAATCATCTTGCTACATTCTGAAATGTCACTAAAATCCATTTAAATAAAACATCTGGGTACTTTGTATTAGAGATAAGCTGAGAGTTTTAGGTTAAAAAAATATAGGCAAAAAGTTGTGTTTGGCTTATCCACAGATGGGCTTAACCACAAGTATAGAAAGTAAGTAAGTGGTACCTCTTTATATTTGTAGACTAGCCCATTTGAGAATTAAGCCAACCCGTCAATTGTAACTGAAATACCATGAAAAGTGCACCACCCATGGATAAGCTAATTGCAAAAATTAAAATGTAACTGAAAACTTGAAGATTGGCTTATGTGCAGGTGGTATATATTTATGCTATTTGGATTAAAATGGGTTACCTTATCCATGGATCAGTTTATTTTTCAGTATATATGGTACTATTGCATTATATCCATTTTCACAGGGAAAATCCATGCTAAGCTTATTGCTGCTAAACTAGTCAATATGGATCCAAATCAAAATTGATTTGGGTTGGTCAAATTTTAGCAACCATTACATGGAATACTAGTACAATTCAAGTTTGGCTTTCTAAAATCAATCCTACATATACAAAGGGAATTAATTTATGTTTTTTTCTTGTAAACTGCTCTCTAGTCAAGTTAAAGAAACACTGGAGGGAAGAAAGACACACAAATACATACTCATCCCATCATTACCAGCAGCAAATACATTAAGTGTAGTAGTATTGGCTCTAAATTAAACTGGAGGTATTTTACAGAAGGTGGAAGGAGCTACTGCAGAAATAGATCTTATCAGAGTTTTCTTTCCTCCTATTACAGGGCTTCCTACCGGTAGGATAGATTATTCTGAGTCATATTTTAACATAATTAGAATTGAATTTTTAAAAGTAGGAATCCAAGTTACTCTTATAAACAATGTGTTAGTGTGCATTGAAAGGATCAATGCAACTGTGCTGTGAATGGTTTTGTTGGTTGTTTCCCAAATTTTCTGACTTCTAGGTGTTGGCTAACTGAAGACATCTCCTCTGTGGATGATTACCAAAAAACTGGCAAGTAGACCAGTTCTTTCGAATCTCTCCAGATATGAAGAAAACAGGAGATCACCCATGAGAGCTCTGTCTGGCAGCTTCTTATGAGGAGACGATATATTAGTGGTCTCCTATGGATCTGAATCCCAGAAGGCGAGGGAAACAACATTTTTGCTCCCAGCAGTGGCAGATAAGCCAGATGAACTCAATTTTTAATCACATTTGGAAATATTCAATTCAGCTATTTTATTATTTAGCTATTTTATATTAAAGAACTTCAAAATCTGACACCTGGTAGTCTTACCATCTTTGAGTTAAAGAACTTTAAACAGTAATTTAAAAGTTTAAAATAATATACAAGTTTTAAATGGATTGGGAGACTACAAAGATTTGGAATATTTGTCATTTGCTGTAAGATTTGAAAAGAAATATATAATTAAATAATATACTTATGGAAATGAGCGACACAGAAGTAAACCTGTATTAAGAACTGAGGCTTGATGAAGATCGCAAATGGACACTAGAGGAAACTGAAGGACCAGGCAGAAAAGATTATAAGGCCAAGCCAGCTATAACTTTTACTTGTCTTAAATAATCCTTCAAAAAATTGACTGAGATATTAATTAGTACCTCAGAAATGATACATATTTCAACGGTTAAACATTAAAATTCTAAAAATTTGAAAAAAAACCACCTCTTACCTGACACATACATTATGCAATTTTGAAGGCATGGAAGACAACAAAATTGAGATTACCAAAATGGGAATACAAAAAACAAATCAAGAAAAGGATCTAGGCATTGGAATGGCTGTGACAAAAAATCCCAAAGTAGGCTGGTGAAAGTTTTGAAGACTCCTTTTGAATGCCAAAGACTCATTTGATGAAATAGACACTGTGATGCCATTGGAATGATTTAAAGGTCAACAGCCACAGTGGCGCAGTGGTTAGAATGCAGTACTGCAGGATACGTCTGTTGACTGACTGCAATTTGGCAGATCAAATCTTACCAGTTTCAAGACTGACTCAGCCTTCCATCCCTTCAAAGTGAGTAAAATGAGGACCCAGACTGTTGAGGACAATATGCTGACACTGTAAACCGCTTAGAGAGGACTGTAAAAGCACTGTGAAGCAGTATATAGATCTAAGTGCTTTTGCTATTATGAAGAGCAAAAATAAGAAACATAAACTTGGACTATTTGATCAGGGATAAATTATTAGTTTGATATTTTTGGTAATTCCTAATGGACTTTTTGCTGAATTAGGATTGAAAAGATGATGATTTATGGACTAAACATAACAAAAATTGGACTATAGTAAGAAGAGTCATTTTATTCATAATTTTAAAAAAGTGAAGTTACCGTATTAGCTGAGAGTTGATGTGAAAGTTGGAAGCCATTTCTTTATTGTCTGTTTTTATTTTTATTTTCTCCTTTTTTCTTTCCTCTGCATTTCTGCACTTTTTACTTTTCTTGTTTCTTTAGTTTTATTACATTTTATTATGTTTACTAAAACTTCAGTATTTTTTTTGTTTAAAAAATGGAATATTTTGAAGCCACGTAGCTTAGTAGTGCTCTTAAACAGACCAATGCAACTGCTGTAAATGGTTTTGTTGGTTCTCTGCAAGTATGTACATGTTTATGCATGACAACTTCAACTTTTGCAGTCAAAATGAAAGTGTCTCTGCATGCCCATTTAAGCAACTAGAAATTCTTTGAAGCAGCCATATTAAACCTTTCATAAACTTAAGAAGTGATGCTTTGCTTGAGTCACCAGGCTTCAAACGCTTTTCACAGCCATAATAATCAATAAGGTTCCATCTTTCTTTGTGGCACATTGAAAATGAAAATTTAGTAAAAGATTTTTGGAGGGGCTTTGGGGACATTGGAGTCTAAGATTCTGCTTTGCCATTCTAATTATTTAAAAGCATTTTTTTTTCATTTCAAGTGCAGCATCTTATTACTAGTATGTTTACATATTACATCTTAATGTTTTAATGTCAGTAACTGACTACTTACCAAAGACTCCAAATAATCCATCATCAATGGAAATGTTATCTGGAATTAAAAGGACAAAGTGTGAGAATAGTTCACATTCATAGATTACAATTTGTTAGTTTAGGCAACATTTCTAAACACTTGCCAAAGAGTAAATCCTTTGGGCTTAAGCAATTTATTTCTGATTAGACAACTAGTGGTTTACACAATTAACAATACCTCTAATTTAGCACTATTTTCATTGGAGCATTTAAATAGGAAGACACGAAGTAACTTTACTGCAACCTATAAAATACTGCTTAGCTTTGTTTACTGTTGAAGTGTGTCTTAAAACATCCTAAAAGGATGTTATTTCTTTCCATCCAAGTTATCTAAATATGAAAACAATATGTCATCAATTTGTCAGTGTATCATATATTACTAATGGAATGAATCAGAAGATGGTATCAGCTAAGAAGAAAAAAATGTGATTTGCTACTTGTTTATCATTTAAAGATTTTATTAAGTGTTTTCTCTTTTCAAGCGTACATGTAGCATGTTAGTCTTCACATGCTACAGAAATGTAAATGAATTCCTTAAATATACAATAAACTCAACATGATTATGTAAGTTTTTGAAAATAGAACTTTTGATACATTGATAGCTATATTTAACCCTCCCCTAAATTTTGAAGTATAAATCTTTATTTATCTCTCAATGTGAGAATAAGACACATTTCTTCCACTATTACAAAGAAAATTAGGTTTAGAATAATAATAATCTCCTTCATAGATAATAATGAATTTTTTTATTTGATTATTTTGTCCAAGATTGGAGGGGTAAATAAAAAAACTTTAACACTAGCTGGAAAATATCACAAATAAATTTTCTAAAATGTGTGTAAGTTGAGTCAACCTAGAGGCTTAGTCTAGAAAATATTTTGATTATAAGTTACTAATTTACCTTTAAGAGCAGTTGAAAGTTATTTATCATGTTGTGTCACAAAGAGTCTACCTGAATTTAAGATGTTATCTATGCTTGAACAGGATGGAATCTAGACTATCAGAGAATGAAAAAAAACTTTTATTCCTGAAGGACGTAAATCCCTGATTATTTAACTAAAAAAAAGGAATCAATAAGGCAAAGTAACTTATGACAGGCTTGTTTTTAATCAGAAAGTCAGAAAATAAAAGTAAGCAGCAGATAACACGTATATCTACTCAGACAGGTCTCACTGAGTTAGTTCCCTTTGACTTATCCTGTGTAAACATGCACACCGCTGTAGCCTAAGATTATCATCCTAGGTTTAATAATTTGAAGCCTTATTTTTTTATCAAATGGAAATTATTTCGATTGAACGAGAAATGATGTCTTTCAATTATAATAGAAGCGTAGAATGAAAAGGCCAGTGACAATATTTTCAGGTTCATGGAAAACAAGCTACTTCATAAAATTTTTAAAGGATGCAACAGACCAAATTATACCAAGATTCCAGTTGCATTGTTTCTCCTAAATTAATGAAAGGTATACAATTTATGCTTACAATAATCCATGCTTATTTTAAAACCTGTTTTATTCATGAATATGTTTAGCATAATACAGGAGACAATGAATGTATTGCTTATGGGATCATTCATCTCTTTTATTAGTATTTAAATGTCAACTTACTATTAACAATTTGTAGTTTCTATCACTCAGGCATGATTTTTGAAAATATCAGCATGGACTTTCAATCTCAAAGCATAATTATTATCAATAGTATTTCAATGTCTTTTAAAATGAACTTAAGAGTCCACAATTTCCTTTTCCTTTTTGTGAGCAGAGTAAGATTCAATATACTGAATCTCCAAATCATAATATACCTGTGCAAGGATGATCCCCCACACCTTTTCCTAGCTTCTAGATTGAAGGTAAGAGAGCTGGGATCCAACCACACCATGCCTTAAAACTCAGATGTGCATTCATAAATTTTGGCAATGAAAACCTGTGGCCACCTGATAAAAATGGACTCATGATAATACTATTCGTAAGTCTTCTGTCATATACATTCATTTTGCAAAATTTGTGAAAGCAGTGTTCATATTGGCTAAATGGATGTTCCCTTTGTAGTGGAAGATTAATGTTAATCCTACAAAATAACATCAACCCAATTAAACCATTTTGTAACATTAGTAATCTTATGCATATGTTTCAAACAGATGCAGTTGATGCCCATACCTAAAGGGGTTATTGATCGTGCAGGTAGATGAGTCTCCCACTTGTGAATTATGACTTGGCATGGACCATCGATAGTCTGTAATTTAAAAGTTAAATGTCTGCAATAGTTTTTGTTAAATTAATGTTTATCTGCGATGCCATTTACATTCTTTCATGAGCCAAATTTGCTTGTACATCCTTTGAAGTACAAAGACTGTCCTCAATTTATACCATGTTTATTATAATAATTGATGGTACAATGATAACTTTAGCCCCTTGTAAAATCAAAATCCAATCTATTACATTTCCAGACAAAGAATGGTATCGGTGGAATCTGATGGTAGCTTTTTACCATATTTCCCATACATTCATCCTCATCTCTTATAAAATCTGCATTTTTCAGCCATTCAGAGGCTAGACTGAACATGTGAAAATCTAAAGAAGACTTGTGGGTATAATCCCATCGAAGCATACCCTTCTACCATAAATTCTTATAAAATGTAAGCCCAGACTGGTGATAATATAATTATCTTAACTTAGTTTAGAACAACATTCTTTCTGGAATATAATTATGAAGTATGAATACTTCATACTTATGAATAGGATTATATTTTCACATGATAAGTTTTGTAGGAAATCACATTATGCAGGTATTGCAGCATCTAATTATTAATTAGGCTGAAGGTCTATATAACTTGCCACCGGTAACTACGGAATACACAATATATTACTTAGTGTAGTTTTGGCTGAAAATTGGTGACAATTACCTAGATTCAATAGAAAAATTTTTCAGGGTGAAGTATCTAAAATTTAACAAAGGATTCTATCAAAAGTAGTCACAAACATACTACTTGTATGTGTGTGTGTGTGTGTGTATATATATATATATATTTGTTGTTTTTTTTTAAAGTTTTCGCAGGTACTTACATGTGTGCTGTTCAGCTTCCTTCGGGTATTATCCCACGTCGATTTTAGGCTTTTAAAGTTGTAGCAACGTGTTCAGCAGAAATTCATCTGCCATCATCAGGCTTTCTGTATTTGAGTTGTATTGTGGTCAGGTCTCACAGGCCCTGGTTTTAATTTGAGGCGTAGACTATTTCGGTGGCAGGATGTTTTTTTTCCTACATCCTGATTGGTTGGAGTCTTGGTCTGTGTTTATTGACTTGAGTTTGTTGATTGCTGTTTCTGGTTTCTGTCTGTTCTTTTTGGGCTTGATTGCTGGCAACCACTGCTCCTGCACTTCGTCCTTTTCACACGAAGCCAAGCCTGCACTGAAAGCCTCCAGTGCAGGAGTCAGACTGCCAGTTGCTGGCACCAACTCCCAAAGCCACAAAACCACGACCAGGAAAGAACCCAGAATACGTACCAATCAAAAATAAACTCCTCAAGTCCAATAAAGCACAGAACCAGGGGAGTCGCCCAACCTTAATCAGCAGAAATGTTAAAATAGAAAACATCCTACCCACAATAATGGCTGCCTCAAATTTAAACCAACGCTGTGAGATCCTGACCCACATACAAACTCCACCATACAGAAGCCTGATGATGGCAGATGAGATTCTGCTGAAACGTTGCTACAACTTTGAAAACACTACAATGACGTGGGATAATATCCGAAGGAAGCTGAACAGCACACACATACACACATATATATATATATACATACATACATACATACATACATACAGGTAGTCCTCGACTTACAACAGTTTGTTTAGTGACCATTTGAAGTTACCATTGAACTGAAAAAAGTGACTTCTGACTATTTTTCACACTTATGACCATTGCAGCATCCCCATGGTCACGTGATCAAAGTTCAAACCTTAGCAATTGAGTCATCTTTAGGACTGTTGTTGTGTCCTGGGGTCATGTGATCCCCCTTTGCCACCTTTTGACAAGCAAAGTAAATAGGGGAGCCGGATTCACTTAAGAACCGTGTAACTAACTTAGCAACTGCAGTGATTCACTTAAAAACTGGCAAGAAAGGTCGTGGTACAAAACTCACTTAACAAATGTCTCATTTAGTAACATAAATTCTGGACTCAACTGTAGTTTAAGTCAAGGACTGCCTGTATTTGTCATCAACAACTCAATTTGTCATCAATTGCTCAGCTGCTCTTCATAGCTTTTTCTAAAATTATATTTTAAAGCGTAATCTGTCCAAAGTCCAGTTAAACTTTAAATAACATGCATAAATTTCTAGGTTATGCATATTCCCTGCTTCCTACCCCAACGATATTATTTACATAGTCCTCTAAGATCTATTTGAACTAGCAAAGTGTTATTTACAAAATACAGGTCCAATCTCAGGATTAGGCCTTATGAAGACAAACACTATATATTTTAAACATATTTTTTGAAAAGGAATTAAGTAAGCCACCGATCCAGGTTTGCCATTATGTATAGGGCAAGAGGCAATGAAGCTGCTTTAATTGCAGACTCTTGAGAAATTTGAGAAGACAAATCTGGATCATGAAATGAATTTATATTGATCATTTCTGTTTAGTATTTAAAAGCAAGGCCACCTGGAAAATACAAAACAATTAAATAAACAATAGTTCAACTGGTAATCCAATTTTGTTGCTGAAGAGAACAGTTTGAATCTGTGAAGTTCTAGCCAGAGTGACCCTAAACTTAAGGCAGATCAAATGGCAGAAGTCTTGTTATGAAAGGGTGAATATAAAAGCAGACAGCTGAATCCAGTATTGAACCAGTTTTATTAAAGAGACCTAACCATCACCAAAATGACCTTGAAACTAAATCATCCTGTAAATTAAAAACAACAGGAAGCAGGAAAAGACAAATGTACTGCAGCTGACTGAGTGTTAGGAAAATCTGGTGTGGGGGTAGCATCCTTTTGGAGATGGAATGTTAGCCATATACTAATTATACAGCATTTCATAGTATATGGACAGCAGTGTCTTACTAACATACATCTATTAATTTAGAAATCCCATCCCTGGATGGAACATTAACTCTACGCATATGGCATAACATCACATGTTCAGTATTTTATGTAGCTCATGTTGCTTAATTTGTAGAAGCAATTATGATAAAGTTTGTTTAGGAGTTTTATTAAAAACTACCAGAGAATTCATAGGACTAATAGAACGAGAACAGAATCATAGATGAGGCAATTCATGGACACTATTAGTGAATTACTTCACAACAGAGGTCCTCCGTGTGGCCAAAGGTCACTGTATAATTATCAGATAACAGACAAAGCCGTGATCTGTGAGGAGAATAATTTTACAAAACAGAAGGTCTGATCTAGCCAAAGAAACCTGGCACTGTAAATTATTTCCTTCCAATTATGTGGAAGGTGGCACAAAAGCATGCCAGCAGGGCTTGTCCATCACCTAGTTCTTTACATATAGGACTGCTGATTTTCAGCATACTTCCTGTTGAAAGCAGATTGATTATGTTTTAGAATAAAAGCTACTTAAATAAACAAACACTTAAAATGTTGGTGTATTTGAATTCCTGACACAATCATCTGCTGAGATTTTACAAATTAAATATTTATAATCACTTGTATTTCTGAATTATTGGTCACTGTACTCATACAATTTATTAAATGTTTGTATTAAGCATGCCCATGGTCAAACATATTTCAAATTAAAACAATTAAAAGTAGAAGATACATTTTAACTAATATATTCAAGTATTTTGTGCACATTATATTCCTCAACAAAAAGATTACAATAATGGGATAAACATCCCAAATGAAAAAAAGGAAAAAGGACATGCAAATAATTTTGCCTAGTGAGGCTTTCATTTTAAAATGAACACTCAGAAATGCCAGGAAGGAGATATTAACTTCCACTGCTCAAGTCAAAACTTACAAAATAAACAGTTCAAGAAACAAATAACAATAAAAACTTTCGTTCAAATTGATAAAATCATTGTAGATGGGGGTTTTGGTTGGTTTAAGAAACAGGAAGATCTCATTTTAAAACAAGGGAAAAAAGCACCATTTATAGATTTCTCAAGATGCCTGAGCCAGAGAGGGAGGGTATAAATAATATATATAGTTTCATTTTTCTTAAAAGTAAAAATTGGCTTCTTACTTGTCATAATAAAAGTAAAAAAGGTTCATAGCCCATCTAGTATTCTGCTAGCAATTGTATTTAGTTTTTTAATAGCTGTTTTCTTTTAAATATATAATAATGAATCATTGTTTCTTAAGTATCCCAAGTAGGTGCTTTTGTATCAAACAAGGTTCTTGAAGCATTAATCAAACGTGAATCAGATTTTAAATATGGTAGCAAGAAAGTGAGAGAAAAGAACTATCTGACAATGTTTGAATAATTCAATTTAATCCAAGGCACTGTAATCTAGTACATATGCTAGTCACCATCTCTTGGCAAATCAGACTGTTCTTACTAATATTCCAAGAGTATTACATCAGTATCCAAAATACTTGAGACTAAGGGTCATTTAATAAGTTGCTGTAACAAAAAATAATGGCACTTTCACAATCTCTAATGATTAAGTCCAAAAGCAAATTGCTGTTTTCTTTTCTTACTGCCATTGTAATCACAAATAAGGAAATTAAACTACATGTAAAGGTGTTTATTATCAATTTTAGAAATTTGGTAGTTTCCAAATACAATTTATACAAAATTTAGAGATTTGCCCTCTCTTCTATAAGAGGTCTCAAAAACAATTAATTCGCCTTAATACTTAAAATATCAAATAGTACATGGAAGTACATCTGCATCAGTTCTCGTGCTTCTAATTTTTATTTCATGGACTTTAAAATCATATTCAATTCCTCTGTTTCTAGTATATTAAAAAACTGATCTGGACTTTTATCTTCATTCAGTTCTAAATATAGGCAGTTTCTCAGCTCAAACTAAGGAATATGAAACATCCAAGAAACATTATTGAGTAGATAAAATTGCTAAAGTGAATGTACAGCAAAAGTAGTTTATAAAAGCACTATCCTAACATTAATCCAATTCACAGGATACATTCATGTTTCATTGAACTTCAATCACAGTAAACTCTATTTTTTCATCTTTCTCTCATTTATTTTCACGTTGCTTGTACTGTTATCCCCACACTGAAACAACATACACTTCACTGCAATACATTATCTACCACCAACTCCATCGTTAAACCTTTGTTAGCAACCAGGTTCATGATGATCCTTATACTGATTCTTTATGTATGTTTCTACACTGCTATTCCACAAAATGTATACTTACCATAGAAGCCTCTGCATCACACGGTACTTATAGCGTGCACGATACAGAGTACCTACTCAAAGGAAACACACTTACCAATACATACTGTGAAGTTTGCATGTATTATAAGGGGGTATGTCTTATTACATTAGATCTACCAATGTTTAAATGGTTTTAAAGGTTATCTTATCATTTATACTGTTAAGTGTTGAACAAAATTATGACAATACTGAATTGATTTGGCAAGAGTTCTCACATGGAGTTCCTGCCTTCTTTATGTCATTATCTATTTCTAGCATGTCCCTCAAACAGGACTTCTATTTTCTATTTCGAAAAAAAAATTGTGAGTGCCATATATTCAAATATATTTATATTCAAATTCAAGTTATCAGCAACAAGGTGTTTTGAAAGTACCTTTAAGTTTAATATTTTTTTTTAGGCTACTTATTCTCTACACAGAAAGCAACTTAATAAGAAAAGCATAGATTATACTTCTTCTGTGCATTCATCACAAATATTTGTTTGGATCAGTGTACATGGATTGAGAAGGAGGGATCAACTGTAATTGCTTCCTGTACAAAAGAATACATGCATTGCTTTTGCCATTCAATTTTTATGCTTATCTAAACTGCTTTTTGTGTAAAATAATGTGGAATTAAGAAAAAGTCTGCTGTCAGAATATTTGAATTTCATTAGCTAACTATTACCAGTAAGTATAGACAACTCCAGAGTTATGCAAGACTTGATTTATATAAATCTGACTTAGAACAAATGTCTTCATAAGCCATATGTAAAATTTTCAAGGTTTGGAAATTAATTAGCAATTAAATCATTATCCACCACCAAAATTCCAAACTCAGATTCCTGTGAATATACTTCAGTCTTTGGACAGTTGGTGCAATTCTGACTTGTTCAAAAATTGAATTAGACAAGATTTTTGAATAGTCTGGAAGTGTCTGTAGATTATTTTTAAACACGTCACTATCAATTAGCCAAGAAGTTTAACTGAAGTTCATTGATGTATACATACCTTGGGTTCTAAGAAACTTCCTTGAAAATATCGATATGTAATATTCTTTCCTCTGGGGAGATCAACTGTAGCTTTCCATAGTAGACTGCAGAAAAATATTTAAAAAAAAATACAGGAAAGTTAAATTATAACACATAAAAATCACTGGTTGTGTATACACATGCATGCACAATGGGATTTAAAAACCTTTCAACTCCCTTTTCCTTTAATAGTAGAAATCATAGCTTTTAATTACCTCCTTAGATTACAGAGAACATAAAAATTATCCCAGTACCCTAGCACATTATTCAGGATTTTTAAAAAGAGGCATTTTTCAAGTGTTTTCAGACAAAGTCACTTGCATATTCTAGTAAAGCTTCCAAACAGCGAAAAAAGAAACTGTTTACATTTTAAAAAGAAACATGAAATCTAATGAATGTGAAAGAGTTTTCCTAATGACAACCTTGACCTTCACAATATTTTGTTACTCAGACATAAGCTAAGAATGATCAGTATATAGCTCTTGGGTCAATTTCAAAAGTCTTCTGAAAAAGACTCATTCTTAGGAAAAACAATGTATTTTCCCAAGCAGGCTACTGTACTGCATTGAAAGGTATAGAGAAAGTAAAAAAGAGCATGTGCAGTTGTGCACCAACTATTAACTAGAATGAATTTCCCAATTAACCTTATGGGAATGCAACTTATTCAAAGGGTTCATTTATGACAACAATACTGCTTTAACACTGTTTAACAACAACCTCAATATTGTATTAAATGAGCTGATGAATGCCTATGAGCAACCAGGCTATAATACAATTTATTATAATATAATCAAATGAGCAGAATAATATCTCCATTCACTTGGACTGAGAAAAAAAAAATCCATGTTGAAAATTAATCGGAAAGTTCAAATTTTTGCAAAACAGCATTTCCTATTCCCCAATCATGCAAGCTGGTTAAGTAAAATTAGAACAATAGTAATGCAAAAGAAAATATGAAATCAACAATAACATTGTAAAGGTGTGTTTTTGGGTAATATAATGATTACTTGGGATGCCCTGCTAATCCACAGTGGGCTGAACTACTATTTTCCCATCAGCATGGTCCTTTAGTACAGTGCTAAAAAAATGTGTGTGCCATGGGAAACATTTCATCTTATTCCATCAAAGGCATCCTTCTTAGATCTTGCAGCCACTGGCATTAGCTGGCATAATTAATGTAGGCATATTGGGGTTCTTTGTACCAACTTCTATTATTTCTTAGCAATTACAATCAAGTGGGATGGGGAAGGAGCCTCTCATTCCAGGTTCCACTTTCCAAAATTAGTTGCAGACATGTGAAATGTCAATTTATAATAACAGAAGGATGTATTTAATATGTGCTATAAAAATGGATCCAGGGAAATCTATTTTTAAACCTTAGTCATTCTGTGGTTGTGCCCCTAATGAATCTTCAGGACATCAAATATGTCAACAAACCAATTAAATACTTTGGCCCTGTTATGCAGCCAGGTTAGTGATCGTAGTCAAAGAACCGGACTGAAATCTGGAGGACTCAAGTTCAGGTCTTCACTTGACTACAGATAGTGACTTGGGCCACTTACATTTTTTTCAGTCCAGTGTATCTACCAGGTTATAATGTCCAATGTATCTACCGGGTTGTTTCAGTCCAATGTATCTACCGGGGAATAAAATGAGAGAGAGACTCCCATGTGTAACACCTGAGCACTCATACAGAAAAGGTGGATACAAATACATATGAGGCCCAATTTGTTGTGGTGAGTTAAGGTGTTGAACTAGAAACCAGGAGATGGTGAATTATCAGTCTTGTCCTTCTTTAATCATGAAAACAAACTATGTGTCTTTGTGCCAACCCTTCTCACAAGGTGTGTGCTGTGGGGAAAACAGGAGATTATGGCAATACATATGCTGCCTTGAACTGTAAAAAAGGTGGGAGATAAATTTAATAATCAAGGCATGTCAAATCAGCGAATTTGATACCAGTGAAATAAATGACATGAGCGAATACACTTAATATTATCCAGCCTACTGTTACAGTTATTATTTAATTTTAATGTGCTGCTGAAAAGAGCTTACGTATCACCAGCCTCATCCTCTGGATGCAGGATTACTGCACACTGTGGATTCCAGTTTCCTAGAGAATAACAGCTTCCACATATAGCCAAAACTTCTCCTAGAAAAGAAATATCAGAAAATAAATAAACTTTCAAATATTGACTATCGAGATTAACACAAATAACAAATTATATACACTGAAGCAAAATGATGCAACCTGCACTGATATCTGATCTAAATAAGCTTAATGACAGAATTAATTTCATAGTCATTACATTTTTGTTAACTGTATTTATTTTTGTCATATTTGTTTTATTTTAAACACTAATATGTCAGCCTTCAAGATCTTCTACTATCGCTTTGCATCTTTTGGCTGTCATAAGAAACGGGGGGGGGAGGGGAG
>BHFT01001666.1:0-18347 GCA_004320025.1 Laticauda laticaudata
AAGCCATAATCATCACAATTATGACAAATCACGGCTTGAACTATCTTGCTTTGCATGTAATGAATCTATCTAATATATTAGGTTCACTTTTTAAGTTGCATTATTGAAATAAATGAACTTTTGCATGATATTCTAATTTTCAAGTTTCACCTGTATTTTAAAAACAGTAAAACTTTCCAATGTAAAAAATTAAATTTCCAATGTGTAAAAATTAAAACCAAGTATACTTCATGGGATAGATATATATATATAGGTCATAAGAAATAATTCTTTTACTCTATTTTACTCTGTCCAGATCCCATTGGAAATATTGTGGCTGAATATCATACTTCAAAAACAACAGCTAAATTTGAATTAGTTCAGAAAAGGGCTACTAAGTTGGTGAGAGATGTACAAACTGTTTCTCCAAGGAATGAATGATTAAAAGATCTGGGAAAGTTAGCCAAGGAAATACAACTGTAGGAAGATTTTCAAGAATCTTCAAATATCTAAAAGATTAGCTACATAAAGAGAAGGACTGGATTTACTCTATATTGCTCCAGAAAACAGAACAAATATAACTATAAGGAATAGGTTATATTTGGTAAGAGTAATAGGTGAGAGAGATCTCAGAAGGAACTTTCTAACTATAAGAGCTATTGAGATATGCTGCCACATAAAGAGTAAGTTCTAGAAGCTAGATGGAAGTAACGTCATCACTTGAGACTTTCAAGAAGACTGCTATTTGTCAGAAATGGTGTAGGGTCTTCCGCTTGGGCGGGGGTTGGACTAGATGACCTACAAGATCCCTTCCAACTCTGAATATCTGTTATTTGTAACAAATGCCGTGATGGATACTACTCTCAGCAGTGGAGTTTTCTGGATAACATTATTTTGTGTTTCTTTTATACTTTGTGCTGAGAACATATTTTTAAAATTACCCTTTCAATATTCAAAATGTTCCTGAAGTTGGGAGTATGAGTTTCCCATTAATTTTAGTGACAGAACGGTATTCCTAGATGAGAAAAGAATAGCATAGGACAATATGAAAAATTTTCTATCTTAAAATAAAATATATAATGCAATATCACAAATTAAAGCTGAAATAACTGTTACGGTTTTAACACATAATAACAGAGAAAAGACTACAAGTTGGCAGAGATAAAATACTGTATATACTGTACATTCTCTCCATTCTTTGTGTTCACAGAACTCCTCAATGGAATTAATGCTAATCACAAGAATTGAAACACATATTGCAGGACCTGATCTTAAATGTTTTTGATAATATAGTAGAACAAGAAAATAGAAGTTACTTGGTAGAAGTATTATGGATGTAGAAGTGAATATTGGAGTGGGCAAAATTTTAATTTCATTTAGTCATTTTATGCGTATTTTAAAACTCTTTTTGAATCAGACTGGAAATTCAGAGGAAAGAAAAAAGGCAGTATAATCATTTATATTTTGTGGGGTTTTTTATTCTAAAACATATATTCAAACACTTTATTCCTAATGTAGAATTTTTTCCAAATGATATATTCCAAACAAAGAATAATAACTGGAATAAAACTAAATTTACTCTTCTGAATTCTGTGCCTCCAACCATGAAGATATCCAAATCCAGTGAAATCAAAACTACTGTGTTCTAACTGTTTAATTTTTATTTTCTAAATGAATCATTTTCCCCCATTTGTAATTTTAACTTATTTGAGTAGCTTCAATTTTATTGAACAATAAATTTTATTGACAATTTTATTGACAACTAGCATATTGGTTGTCTCATTTAGTTCTGAGATATTCTTGCCACCTCCTCATTCAAATCATTGTAGAGGATCAGAACCTTGTTAACATAGTCAATATGTCATTCCATTTCAATGAAGAACCATTAATGATTGTTTATGAAGTATGATTTTCAAGATAGATACTGTATCTATGTAATCATCATGCCAACATGCCCCTTTTTAACAGTTTACTAATTAGAATGTCAAAAGATACTTTGAAATGCTTTGCTATATTACAACAGAGAAGAGCATGAAGTATGATTGTATTTTGGTCCATTTGTTATATATAAATATATATAAACCAGAGTCACTCTATGACGAAGTTGGTGGTTTCTAAATATGATAAATAAAAATAATATTAGGAAAAAAAATGAGAATCTTGGCTTATCATTACTCTCATTGAGAGTGTTAACCATATATGATTAGGAGACGAAAGTCATTTGTTTAACAATAAAACCTGTAACTCATAAAATCAAACAGTTTAACTTCTTCTAGTATTTAGGACTAGTTTTTCAAGCCTCTAGAAACTCTTTTCCTTAGTGATCTGTCCTACTTTCCTGCCCGATACCTGAAGTTTTCAGAACTTTGCTATATCAGCATTAGTTTCTTCTGTTGTTTTTAACACTTGTTATACTTTATAGTGTAGTTATGCTTTTTATATCTCATTTTAAAAAGACTGCAACCCATCTTTATCTATTTTTCCTGTTCACTTCTTCTTCTCTGGAATCCTACATCTTGTTACTCTGAGGCAATTAAAATAGACTTTCTTGAAGCCTAAGATTGGTATTTTACTCTTCTCTGCTTTATTTTCCCTTAAAATAAAGAACTATACCATTACAGTCACTTTGCTGTTCCTTCCACTTCATCAGTTAAGATTTCCCTATTGGTTAGTATCAAATCAAGGCTAGTTGATCCTCTGGGGCCTTCTTCCACTTTCCAAAGAAGAAGTAATTGACAAATCAAATCAAGAATTTCCTAGAGAGACTATGCTTGGCAATGTTTGTCTCCCAAAAGATATCAAAGTAATTTCAGTCTGTTAAGTTTTTTACAATAGCATTTTTGTACACATATTTTGAGTTAAAATGGCTCTGCTTCTTTTCTCAGCAAAGTTACTTCAGCTTGCTGGGCTTCTGTCTGCTTTATATTGTTATATTTCCACTGCCATGTCTCAGAAGGAAACCAGCTCTTTACCTCACCGGTCAGTTAAATATGAGTGCTGGAAATACACTGCAGTTCAAAATGACTCCATTGCATGTACATTTTATAACATGTGCCATACTGATTATTACTGTGGCAAGCTTGTCTAAAAAATCAGGCAAAAGAAAGAAAACCAAATCTCTTTGGTTTTTAAGTCTTTCCAGATTTTAATCAAACTCCTACAAAAGAAAAAGAAATAGAAAATATCAAAAATGGTTGCACGCTAAATATAATACACCAAACACATATTCCTAAAAATGTTTCTTGAAAATCATAGTAAAATTATATTATTGCAAAATGTGTACTTCAATTTCCTACATTCTTTTTTCTACCAGTCAGTAGAGACTTCTGGTTTCTGATTTGTTGTTGTTTTATTGTTATTTTTTGTTTTTCTCAGGATGCCGAAAAGATATATTTTTAATGCTTTTTGGTGGATTTTCTGAGTTTTCTTTTATTATGATGTTAAGATTGGCTATTGGAATTAATTTTTGTTGTTATTGTTATTTAACTCAATTGAGTGTTCTAACTTCCTGATCTGAAATAGTTCTAAAGAAAAACTTTCCTTATATTGACTTCTCTTGAGATTTATTTGAAACACAGAAAACATGCTTATAAAGTTGATTAAACTGTAGAACACTGTAGAAATTATTGTAGAATGAGAAGAAATCACATATGCTACACCGTCATCTCAAAGCTAAATTAAATATAAAAATCCCACAATGCTGCCATGAATTGAGATAAAAATATCTTCTCTTTTAGCAAAAGATGAAAGACATGAAATTGGGAGAGAAATGTCAAAATGCATGAGAAATTTCTTGCACAGAACTAAATTTTAAAAAATCAATAAAAATAATTTCTTGGCAGGACCCATCTTTTTAATCTTAGAAAATATGCAAAGATGAGGGTTTTGTGGGTCAGTCAACTTTTCATTGCATTATGTGCATGTGTGAACAGAGATATAATTTATTCTGCTTGAACATATGTGGATATCTGTTTGAGCCAGAAAAGATTTTGATGAATGTAAATGTGTTTCATGGATGCTATATAATATAGGGAAATCCCTTATTTTAATGCTTTTTTATTATGGTCAGAGACCAGCATTACAAAAACAGCACTAATATCATCATCATCATCATCATCATCATCATCATCATTATCATCATCATCATCATCATCTTGTCAGACTCTCGAATACAAACTGATTGTCATTTAGAACACAACATGCCAGATATCCCAGTCGTCAAAAAACAAAACATGCAATTTATCCTGTACCAGGATACACCAGGTTGAAGAAAAAGAACTAGAAAAAAATCATGAAATATCGCAACCCGATGATCGAAATTACATGATTATGGATGAAACATGTGACAGTGATACCATTGTCATCAGGGCACTTGGCACCATGTCCAAGAACTTTACAAAATACAGCATGAAATTACAGCTTCCTGCAATAATACCAGAAGAATTGTGAAAAACTCTGCTATTCGGAACATCATACATTTTAAGAAAGATACATTTTTAAATTGTTCAGTTAACTGAGTTTCAATAATAATAATAATAATAATAATAATAATAATAATAATAACCAAGATATTATGATCAGTGGTGGATTATCAGTGGGACACACAGAGTCTGACTAATTTTGCAAACAATGTAACAAAATTTAGCCACATTTAGAAAAACTACATTGTACTGATTTGATAACAGAAGTTATACATTAAAAATGATATTTCTCAGGTATAGAAGGTACTGTATAGTATAGTATAGTATAGTATAGTATAGTATAGTATAGTATAGTATAGTATAGTATAGTATAGTCCTACTACACCTGAGAAATATCATTTTAATTCCTATAGTTTCAATTGCTCTTTGTCCACAGGGAAGCCATTTCAGCTCATATGGAATGTTTTTATATTAGCTCTCCAAAACTGCCATGGGAAGTGCATTGCAGCATGCAAATACTTCTACCCACCAATTTAAGGTGCGTTCTTATGATTTGCAACCACTGATTTTGCCTTTCCATTTGATTTCAAGAAATTTTTGTATTGAACTGCCTGATATATGTCAGAAAACCTATTGTAAATGATTTTGGAATGTCCATGTTCAGTCTGACCTGCAGAACCTATGTTCTATTAATGTACTAACACTTGTTAGCACATATTAGGAAAGAACTTGAACAGTCTTTCCTAATCCTGATTGTTGTTGTTTATTTGTTTGTTTTTGGTCCTCCAGCTGGACCTTATGTCTCAGACTCTTCATGAGAATTCCCACAGCTGCATGACTGATCAGAATACTGTTGTTGTTTTAGTATCTGAGGGAACAGTAACACAAATTGTTTGGTTTTTTAATTAGCTTTTAAAAAAAAAACATGGGTGGTCCTTAGGTTGGTAGAATATTTAAATATATAATCTAAATATTCATTCTGTAGTTTCCCTTTTTTCACATTTCTCCTTCAGATTTCACATTTCCCTTTCACATTAGGACATCCCTTGCATCTCAGGCACATAAACAGATATATGAAGATTGACAACAGAATGAAAGGATGGGACATATTGATTTTCCAGTAGTTGGAGGTGCTCGCAATATGGAAACCTTTGATCATAGATACTTATAAAGAGACCAGTCAGGGTAGTTATAGCATTTTGGTGCATGAGGAAAAGGACAATAGAAGAGAGCTCAGTGCTCAGAAACAGTTGGAAGACTAGGAATGTGGTGTGGATTTCCAATAGTTCCAGAAATATAGGAAACAGAGAGAAACCTGTTCTGCATTTGGCTCACATCTGAAGGATCTATTATTTTGAAGGATTAAATGCATGAAATTTAAGATAGGAGAAAATAGAGCTACCCCGCTATGCTACCTTTTAGCCTGTGAACAGCAGAGTAAAATAATTCATCCACATTCTAGTAGTATCTAAAGGCAGTGATTGTGGATTATTAACTTTAAGCATTTTCTGTGTGCATGCATATTTATGTACCAAATCTCTGTTTATAAAGCATTATAAATGAATTACCAAGTTAGTTGGGCATGACTAAAACAAAGTAATGAATTTTAGAAAGGGCCAGTACACAATTCTGTTGGGAAAAATGGAGTCCTCTGAAAAGCTGTTGTCATTATGATATCTTAACACATCTCCTTTTAACTTATTCATTGGACATTAAAATGGATTTTATCAGGCTGTTCTATTTGCTTTAGCAATAATATTTGTGATATTACATACTGAAAACTGAAAAATATCTCCAAGCATTGCTATAAACATAGCTGCTGTTAATAATAAATAGCCAACTTTTAATAGCATTTTCTGTGGACTATGACATACAGTTCGTGCATTATTATTTATAAAAGTGTTGGTTATTACAATACACACATATTTATAACTATGAACATTTTAATTATTAACATCATATTAATCCAAAATAGTTCATTGGATATGTACCAATTCTAAATTTCATTTTTTTTTAAATCATTCCACATTCTCCTAAGCTTTTACAGTTCTATTCAAAACCAGTTGATTCTAAGATTTGAGGATTTATCACTATTACTGAAGTTTAGCATTGGATGCATATAGGAAGACTTATTGTATATTAATCTTGCTTCATATCCACCTATTTCTCTTTTATTATTTCTTTGTACAAGCTGCACAACATGTAATGATTGTTTAGATATAAAGATTTAGAAAAAAAGTGATTTATTTCAAACATGTAGAAAATCAAACATGTAAATTTCTTTGAAACATTTTTTACTTTACTTCTTTGGCAGCTACCCTTTGCTACTTTGAAGAACTATGATGTTGTACATTGTACAATTGCATGATTGGTTAAGTAAGGCTCTTGACTAAGTAAGGGGCAACCAAGCCCATATATAAAAGAAAGAAAAAAAAAAGAAAGAAGGAAGGAAGGAAAGAAAAGGGATGACACTGGCACAGGGTCTTTATTTAGACTAACAAAGTAAAAATGAAATGCTAACTTTGCTCAAGTTTGTAGAAACTACATGGCAAACACAAATACACAAATAAAAAAGAAGATAGGAAATATATACAAAATACAATATAATTCCTCTCCTCATTCATATTTACAATTCTTCCTGACAATTTACCTTTGCCCACTTAAGTATAGTCATCTCATGGTCCACTGAATGCTCTCTATCAGCAAACACAACAAAATGGAACAAAATTGAATTGCAATTATGCTTTGATCGTATAACTATTTTGTATATTCCTTTTCTATAACTTCAGGAAACACAGCCTTTTAGTCCTGATATATGTTGACAATACACTTGACTTTCAGGAACTTTAAATAATAAAGTTTTCCTTTTTTTTCAAATTATTTCAAATTGTCTTTTTTTAAATGAACCAGAAAGGGTTGCTTTCATATTACAGTAATCAGGCCTGCATCTGTATGAGTACCTTTGGCTGTGAATTCTCATCGTTGTACATCTAAGTATATAACAGTACTCTTCTTGAGTACTGACCATTGAATAAACACAGAGTAAATCCAATTGCTTCTTTTTGTTGTTTGAAATTAGAAATTCTATAAACAGGAAGAAACTATATGGTAGTAGAAGCACATATGCTCTCAGAGATGATGAATGTTGAAAAGGTTGATCCATTACTGTCAGACCCCAAGCCAAGAATGACACATGACTTCCAAGCTGAATTCTTTATTGTTTCAGACCTATAGAAAAAATCTTGCCAGACTTAGGACTCTACTACCCATGACTACAATATACTCTGTGAACAATTGGGGATGGACTGTCTTTACTCTGTCTCACAAATAATATTTGGCCTGAATTGCCTCTTACTCCTCTGGAATTCACCTGAGGACACACCTCCTCACATTCCTCACAATCTCAGAAGCAGATTGAAACCCCTCAAGTTGGAAATGTCTCTGTCAGCTATTTTTTCTGTAGAGAAATGAGTGTGGAGTTTGTTTTGTTTCTTTTTTCAAATAATGATTTTTTTTCTCACAATCTTAAAAAGGGACTAAGGAAGTATTACATTTGCCATTTTATTGAGGTGAAAATAGTAACAAATCAAATGTAGAAAACTTCCACAAAAAATTCTCTGTTCACATAGATCAATGAAACAAAAAGTTGACAGGGATAAAAAACATTGACAATCTAACTTGAATATCTAACTTGAAAAAAATAACAAGACAGGAAATGATAGTGACAGGAAATATGTTAAACATGTTTTACAGGCATCCCTTTTACTGGGACTATCATTTTGTATCTATAATTTTATGACATAATTCTATTTAAAAACTTGTATTTACAAAGATATTTAATACAATAATATTTTATGATTTGGGTGAAAAAATTGTATCTCATTAAAATATAAAATGCATAATATAAGATATTAATTATATATGTGTTTTGAAAGGCTATAGACTGGATCTGAAATGGACTGCTTCCCTCTGATTATGATGTGATTCAGATAGACCTCTTCAGAATTGCTTTATAATTAATATAGAATCATTCTTGATTTCCTTGTGTGAATCATGTGCTGAATTAATTTTGTAATTTTTAAAATACATTTTCAATGCTTTAACATCCATAGATTTGAGAAAAAATCATTTACCTGAGAGAAAGATTTAAAGATGAAAAGCATTTGTTAAGACCCCAGACAGAAATATGTCTTCATTGGAAGTTTGATAGTGTCTAAGGGTATTGTGTAATGGTTAAGTACTATTGGAATATAGAGCAACCACTCAAAGAAATCTCTTTAAATTTTGACTATGCAAGTAAATCAGCTAAGGCCTTTCTTCCCTATTGTGATAAAGTGCTTTCCATTGATTTTTGAGTCTACAGAAAACAATGCCATTGTAACATTTTTGGTCCCATTTTCAATTCATATCTTGTTTTTATTGCCTTATTTTCAAATTACTAACTTTTCTCCAAGGCTATGGATGACAACATATAGCAATTATGCAAATCTTGAGTTTGTCCTTGGATGATTTCAGACTGAGGTGAAGAAGGACTGCTATAATATCAGTCCAGCTACAGTAAGTATCATTTAACATTGTCTTATTTGTAGACAGACAAGATCAAAATAATATCATGAGAACACAGTAGAAAAGGAATATATTAGTGCCATGGCTAGATACCATTAGGGAAAGGCTGGAAGCTATTATGTATCTCATTTATTTTCCCAGAAATTTATCCTGCAAAAGCAGCAATTGCTTTATCCTCAGAACTTAATCAACAAGATGTTCCCAGTCCAGTGAGTCTTTGGAAATCTAATTTTCAGGATTTCCAAAATGCTTCACATTATACTTCTTAAGTAGCTTTGTGACTGATAACTTCCTTTTGCTAAGGTATTCGGACTTGGTGAAAAGTACTCTTTTTTGTTCCCAGTCACTGCTATTAAAGATAATGGTTTTGAACATGCTATGCAAGAGCTTTCAAAGTAAGAAGTAGAAAACCAGTTCATTGATAGTTTAGGAGTGTGGCAGATGACAGGGAAATATATAGAATTAATCAACTTTCCAAGGATTTTTGTTTTGCTTTGTTTGCAACGAATGACTCACTTGCCTTTTGTTAGAACCAACCAGTCTGTGTACAATAGGTAGTACCAAACTGGAATTAAAAAACATCCATTTTACAAAACATCCATTTTAACTATAAATGCAGTGATCACTTGCTAGACTCTAATGATCACTGAAGCAGAAACCTACAGAATCTACTAGGCTATGGAACAAGGAGTTTCTTGTGAGGTTTTAAAGTAATGAAAGGCAATTTACTCAAATAAATGGAGATATCAGAACTTACAGGTCCCTTATAAGACTAAGACACTGAGCTTGTCGATCAGAAAGGTTGGCAGTTCAACGGTTCTAATCACTAGCATTGCATAATGGAGTGAGCTCCCATTACTTGTCCCAACTTCTGCCAATCTAGCAGTTTGAAAGCATGTAAAAATACAAGTAGAAAAATAGGAACCACTTTGGTGGGAAGATAACAGCGTTCCGTGCACCTTCGGCATTTAGTCATGCCGGTCACATGACCATGTAGACGTCTTTGGACAACACTGGCTCTTTGGATTTGTAACAAAGATGAGCACCACCCCGTAGAGCTTGAAACAATTAGCACATATGTGTAAGGGGAACCTTTACCTTTATTCAAAACTTAAATGGCCCATTCAAAGCATATCAATAGATTTGCTAGATTTATTCAAGTTCCATCTGGTATAGCATTTTTCAATAGTGACCAAACATGTCTCTGACCAATTTAAAATTGTTTGTCTTATATATAAAATTAATATATATGCCTCTGCCTCTGAAATCAATTCTTTTTAGGTACCATGGGAAAGGACAAGGAAACGGTTGCTCTGTTTTCTATGAACTGTATGTGGAAACATGACTAACTTTCTGGAGGGAGGAGAATCTTTCAAAGGAAAAGAAATGTGCAAATCTATATGCCTAACCAGTTTTATAATCTAAAGTCAAAGACTCATCCTATGACAATGAATTTTCTTCAGTTAAAATTTGTATCACTGTGTTAATGTACTGTTAACATATTTTATGCAACTCTAGAAACATGATATCTATAAGTGTGCTTGAACAGAAAAATTACTACAGCTTCACATCTGAAAAAAAATAAAGAACAGGTAATTCTTGACTTATGATTACAACTGAACCCAAAATTTCAGTTGTTAAATGAATCACTGAGTTTGTTAAGTTAGTAACATGATTGTTACGTGAATCTGGCTGCATGCTTGTTAGATTGCAAAAAGTGACCTTGGGACACAAAAATAATCATAAATAGGGTTCAGTTGCCAATAAGGAAATATTTAATCCTTAGCGGTATCTTAATGATAAGAAAATCTTAAATGTCAAAAAGTCTCTCCAAATGTCATAAACATTTAATAATGTACAACATGGCAGGCCTAACTAGACTTGACTTTTCTGTAAAAATCAGGAGTATTAGAAAGATGTGCATTATATCTTCTTTAAAAAACAGGTACTTTTAATATCAAGATTTTAAAATTGTTAAAATTCAAGTGTATTTCAATTTTATTTCATTCTATAATACTCCCCGTTTTAACATGTATTACACAAATGTATCAAAATAATATTTTTGTGACATGTAACTTATTTATAGACAGACTAGATCTATTAAAACGATCATGGAAGACTAAATTTTTTTTTAATAATTTATTGCAGCACTAGTGCTAACATATTTAAACTTAATTTTCAGTTTATATTTATAATTTACTCTTTTAAAATGTGGGTTTACACTACATCTACATTTATATGGCTTTTTTTTTTAAAGAAAAGTTATTGTGGCAATGTCATGGTGATGTGAGCTTGGGGGAAAAGTTTATATACATATTTTATTATTATTATTCAGTTACTTATGTGGTTTGGAAAACAAGTCTGTACATAACTAAGGCTTTATATATTCAATCCATTTTACTAGTAAATTTGCAGATTAGTGTTTCAGTTCAGTTATCAGCTCGTCACATGCTGGAGCCTTATATACTGCAAAAAAATGCATGAAATCAATAAAAACATGAAATCAATAGATCTGATGTCTTATTCTGTTCAAGTAAATTCTCTGAGGCCAAGCCCATAAAGATGCCTTCTCTCTTTCTCTCTCTCTCTCTCTTCCTTCTGTCTCTCTCTTTCTTGTTACTTTTCTGATGGTCTATGGCTGACATGTGAATTAATGCATTATTACTATGGAATGCTTACAAAGGGAAGATGTCCTTTAATAAAATAAGTCTTGTTTTTACTTGCATGGCAATGCATTTCCCTAGTAAAAATATTCCTTACTCTATATGATAAACATCTTTGTATATTTGTGTGTTTATTTCTATGTATGAAAAAAGAAAGAAAACGGTAAACTTTTACGATAACATCAGATAATATTTCAAGGAAATTATATTTTAATCTGAAGTTGGTATGAATAATTGAAATACAATTAAAAATACTGTATGTAGAAATATATATATATAAATATATATTTATATATATGTATATATAAATGTGTGCTGTTCAGCTTCCCTCGGGTATTATCCCACGTCATTGTAGTGTTGTTAAAGTTGTAGCAACATTTCGGGCAGAATCTCGTCTGCCATCATCAGGCTTGCGCTTCTCTATGGATGTGTGTCTCATAGCTTCTGGTTCAAATTCCGAGGCTGGTCTATTCTGATTGGCTAAGAGTCTAGGTCTGTTCTTCTGTCTGTTTTGTGGCTTTGATCTGGCTGGCAACACTCTGTTCTTTGCTGTTTGGAGGCTTTCAGTGCAGCTTGGCTTCGTGTGTAAAATATATATAAATTTATATATAATATAAGTTTTGCGGGTAGTTACATTATGCAGTTCAGCTTCCTTCGGGTATTATCCCATGTCATGTTAGAGCTTTTTAAAGTTGTGTAGCAACTTTACAGAATCATTACAGAAGCCTGATGATGGCAATGAAGTTCTGCTGAAATGTTGCTACAACTTTAAAAGCACTACAATGACGTGGGATAATACCGCGAAGGAAGCTGAACTGCATATTATATATATATGACTATATATATATGTATATATATTATATATATATATATATATATATATATATATATATATATGTTTTTTTTAAGCTCTCGCCGGTACTACATTTGTGCTGTTTAGCTTCCTTCGGGTATTATCCCACGTCATTGCAGTTCTGTTAAAGTGTAGCTCATTGTAGTTCTGTTCAAAGTTGTAGCAATGTTCAGCAGAATCTCATCTGCCATAATCAGGCTTCTGTATGGAAGTGATGCAGATGAGATTCTGCTGAAACGTTGCTTCAGGCAGCTTGGCTTTGTGTGAAAGGATGGCTGTTATCTATTAGGAAGCCAGGTTTCATCTGGGTGCCTGTCGGGGGGTGTTTGAGCTGGAGGCATCAGAGGGAGTCTGTTTGTGCCCAGGTGTTTCCTGGCTTGTGGTGTGGAGATCTTTCTATTTGAGAGTGCAGGCTTCCAAATGATTGACAGTCTGGTGGAACACTTACATGTGTTACATTTTTAAAATGTAAATATCATCTTACATGAAATTACTAAATGCAATTTGTTTGCAATATTTTATCCCCTTATAAGAAATTAGCATTTTGTTAGATATCTTACAAGCCTATATTATGAAAGCTTGTGTAAAACAAGAGCCTTGTGTTAAGTCAATGACAATCACATTGCAAATTTTATTCAGCCTTATTATTCTGAATCATAGATGTGGAAAGGCTACTGAAACCAGTTTAACAGGTTGTCTCCCACCATCACCAAATAGAATGATCATTAAACAACTGGAGAGAGAACTGTCTCATTCTTTATTGACATTTAGTAGTTTTTCAGACTGTAGAAACCCAAATATAGCAACACTAGTTTCATCAATATTTCATTGTCAGAGAAGAAGACACAAAGCATTATCTAAATTTATATCTTAGAAATGTTTTCACATTACTCCTTTCTTCAGGATGACTTTTTAAATTAGATGTCATTAGTAAATTCGCAACTAAATAGTTTTCGAAGAAATCTGTACTGAAACTAAAAACCAAACAAAACTGTTCCTAGCAAATGATTTTGTTGAAAGATACTAATTCCCTGTTTATTGCATAGTCAGTACATCTAATTCATTTTCCATTCAAAAGTGCATTTTAAAATATGCTTATGATCAGTTCTGAAAGGATCTTATGAAATTTGCTCAGTTAAATTTCAGGCATTTGAGTTAATTAATTAATGGCAAGTGCTGGAAAGCTCTTTGTTATCCCATTAAATGCTTCATAACCTCATTGCATAAAATATAGAAATTGTAGGCTTAGGAAGCAGAGTTTCTGCATTTTGGTTTGCAAGATATTAAGTAGGCACATTTGCTATTTGTTTCATAACATTATGATTTATTGCTTTGCAATATTTAGTTTTGTGGTACAGATTGTGGTATAGGGCCTCCTGCTTGAGAAGGGGATTGGACTAGAAGATCTCCAAGGTCCCTTCCAGCTTTATTCTGATTAAGATATGGCTGTTAATTAAGAAGTTTGCAAAAATAATATTAAATATTTGCTTCTGGACAGGCAAGTAAATATATGTATTCAGTTTCCATGTATTTTATAAACATTTTATAAATATTTTTGTCCTTAGCTTGCATAATGACCTGATATTTCAGTTAGGTTCTTGTAACACACTTGGAATTTAAAGGAACATTTTAGATAATAAATGTCATGAGTTTTAATTATGAGCCAGTCAGAGTCACTTTGCAGATTGAGGTGGGTGGCATATAAATTTAAAAATAATTAAATAGATAGTAATAAGTAATACAGAGCTTTAGGAAGTAATCGTTCTATCCCAAATATTGGAATATTATATTTGTAATTAATTTACACAAGACAAATTTATTTATAGATATTGTGTTTACATGGAACATATGCCCACTAGATAGTATGCTTTAATTTTGTTCTGTTATTTGTTTAGGCTATTTACTGCTCAAATACATTCTCTATACAAGTTTGGGCTAATTCAAAGAAGAAAAGGTTCTGATTTTTTTCTGTACTATACACTAACACCTTTGTGAAGTCATATTTTTGAAACAGATTTGAAAAGTTAGCACATGCCAAATAATAAATAAGTTACAATACTTTGGTGATTGTAAACTTCTTGTGGAGAAGTAGTAGTGTTAAATTCAGTTTGACTGATGCCTGCTGTCAAATTAGAAAGATCTTTAATCAGTTTTCATACAACTGCAGATTTTACAGTAGCTTACAGAAAGAAAGAAGGTGAACGAGAGTCCTTTTACAGTAATGATTTGTTCTCCTCATTGCTTCGGATTACTCATTCATAGAAATACATTTTCTTTATGTCTTGCCTAAGAAGATAGAAATATTTCAACGTTAGGATTAGGTTTAAATTATGATTTAAAGTGTCAGAATTAACAAACATAAGGCTATTAAGGGTTTTTTTCCCCAGAATTGAACACAATATTTTAAACTTTGTCACAAATTGTCTAAAAATATTTGTAAAATAAAAAAGTAAAAAGCAAAAATACAACCAAAATTTCAGTTTATATGTATCTTTTGCCTTTTTCTATTAGTTTGTTCTTGATTCATGGAAATGAATTACACATGTTTATTTTGTTCAGGATAGGTAATTACAAGGATTTTGTATTAAAGGGGTGGCAGAATTGTTTGAAACTGATATAAACATTTCAGTTTTTCTTTTCTTTTCTGTCAGTTTTTCTTTAACAATATCTTCCTCCTCCCATTATTTTGCAAATAATAATCAGGAAAAAGACAATATCTCCTACCAGAAGTCCAAATGGATATCCTGTGGCTTGAGTCTGTTGTCTGCTCATCTATAACTGTCTGGTTTGGTTCTGTAATCTAACCAGACAGACACAGACTTCAGAGAGTAATTAGGACTGCAGAAAAAATAATTACTACCAACTTGCCTTCAATCGAGGACCTGTATACTGTATACAAGTCAAAAAGAGGGATGTGAAAATATTTACAGACCCCTCACATTCTAGACATAAACTATTTCAACTCCTACACTGAAAACGGATCATGAGGACTGTACACTCAGAACAACTAGACACAAGAACAGTTTTTTTCCCGGAAAGCCATCCTCTGCTAAACAAATAATTTCCTCAACACTGTCCAACTATTTACAAAGTCTACACTACTATACTGTTAATCTCTCAATCACTCCTTATCACCCATGCTTTACCACTTGTGACTGTATGACTGTAACTTTGAATGCTTGTATATAGATATAGAATACTAGATATAGATATATGATATAGATTTATAGATATAGATTAGATTATAATATAGATATAGATATGATATAAGTTTGTAGATTTTTCATGGGTACAGGTATGCAGGTCTTGATATGTATGTGATATATATTATATTAATATATATATATATATATAATATATATATATAGTATTATATATATATATATATAATATAGTATATATATATAATAAAATATGCTATCTATCTATCTGTTATTCAGCTTTTGTTTCAGGCTATTTCCCAACGTCATTATAGTGTGTGCTTTTAAAAGTTGTAGTGACGTTTTGGGCAGAATCTCATCTGCCCATCCATTAGGCTTGTGTAATTGGGTTTTCGCCCTGTGGTGTCAAGCTTCATAGCCCCGTTTTCTGTTTAAAATTTTAAATTCTGTTTTTTAAATTTAAGCCTTGTGCTCTGGTAGTATAGTTTTTTTTCTTTATTCTGATTGATATGGGGAGTCTTGATTCTTGTTTATTGTGTCTTTGAGTTTGCTGTGTTCTGCTTGATTGGTGTTGATCTCATATCTTGCTCTCTGTTTTGTTTAGTGTTTTTTGTCTTGTGTGGCTTAGCACACTTGTGTTTTGTATTGGGGGCTTTTTGCCTGAAAAGACATTCTGCTTAAAATGTCACTACAATTGTTAAAAGCACGCAGGAAAATACCAGATCAACAGCTGAATACCAACTATATATCTTATCTATATCTATATCTATATCTATATCTATCTATCTATCTATCTATCTATCTATCTATCTATCTATCTATCTATCTATCTAAATTCTGGCAGAGAAGAGTAAACAAGATACCATGGGCTTTGCCTACCATAGTATTGCATTAAAGTTTCAGTGCATTCTGACAGTTTTTTGTTTTATTTATATAAAATAGTTCTGTGGTTTGAATTATTTAAAGCAACAGAAATAAATATAAAGGTATTTCCTTTTGACACTTGGAAACAGAAACATTCTTTAGATTTAAAAGTATACACTGTATGACTTCTACTACTACTCCTGAATGCAGTCCTTGGGGGAAAAGTGACTACTTTCCAGATTTATTGTAATTACTGTACTAACATTTTTTTGTTGTTGTAGAAAATGTGTGTGTGTACTAGATGATCTGAGCTTAAATCCTGAAGCAATATTTTTTTATCCATTTTGCGGATATAGTAATTAATTGTAATTATATTCATAATATATAGTAATATTCTTAATAATAAAGGGGAAATTAATGTTATTGCAGCAAACTGATAAAGAAGTGTATTTTTACTACCATGCTGCAAATCATTTGGAACATAACTATCATTGAATTAAATATTCTGACCCTTGCTCCAAATAATACTTTGTAATCATGACCATGACAACTTCTCTTTGGCAACTGTACAATAAATTTCACACAATGTGAGTCATTTTGTTGAAAGTTTACCTGCAACCTGGAATTATTATTCTTTTTTTAAAAAAAATACTGCAAACAATCATTTAAGGCTTCTACAAAATCAATCTGACTCATTTGCATGTGGATAAACAGAAAAAGTGACATAGAAAGAAAGATAGTCAGAAAGAGAAAACGAGATGTAAAATGGAGAAAAAAGTCTGGTGCTGTTTTCTTCCCTGCTGTTTACTAACAACATTTTTATTATTTATAACAATCTTACAGATCGGTGCCAAGAAAATCTGACCTTCAACAGAAAATTAAATAGTATTCTAACCTAATACATCTGAGTCTAGAATTTAGCTTGAACTCAGTGTTTTCAGAATTTCCTCTTTATATGACTCCAGTCTTTACTTCTGTCCAACTCTGTTCATATGGTTATTCATAGAGTAACTCAACTTGTAGATTTATGTAGGTTAGCTATATGCACACTAAATCACATCAGCTGTGATTGGATTATTTACTTTCATATATCACAGTGACTTAGATTCAGGTACATAATGCATTCAGTTAAATACATTAATTAGATAATATATGGAATTAAAAAGTAGTTGGTTTAAAAAGCAATGAAATTTAACATTTACAACCTTGTCTTTTAACAAAATAATGTACAATATTTTCAAAGCAGCAAAGTTATTATAATTTAAATTAACTCTCCATTATCCAATATCTTATTTAAAATGTAATCTATGACCATTCCAAGAATGCAACATAGCCTTTTTATTAAGAGCAAATTTCAACTAGTTTTATAATGGAAATAATCCAAAGTGAAATGGAAAAAAACAAAATAGTGATTAAAATTTGATCCAGCTTATCTTCTAATTTCAAGGAATATTTTCAATGAGAAAAAACTTTGTGTCTCTAGAGTATATTTCAAATAGTTTATATAACATACTTGCACACATTTAATATCTGATGCTTTAAAATAAAATATACTAATGAAAATTGATATTTTTGTGTGTAGGTAATCCTTGAATTATGAATGTAACAGAGCCTACGTCAGAAAAAGCCAGCCACTTCTGGAACTCTGCCACATGACTTCACAATAGAGGGGCCTCCTTCCCTTCCATACTTCAAACCTCTTGAGAATTTAGAAAGGAAGGTGAGCAATTGGTGATGGGAGCTGGCTGGGGAGGAATGGAGTATGCTACCTCAATGCCCAATCCCACCACCACCCAGCACAGATAAATTCCGTGGCCAAAACACTAATCACCAGAACCAA
>BHFT01001668.1:0-11768 GCA_004320025.1 Laticauda laticaudata
GAGAGAGAGAGAGAGAAAGAGAGAGAAAGAGAGAGAGAGATTCTACTTCAGTTATGGCCAAAAAATCAAACATGTAAAACAGGCCCAATATGATACGCCACATTTATTGATTCTACATCCAAAGTCGATCTAGTTATCAAAGCAATGGACTAAGTTTATAAATGCTGGTCATGTATGTATATGAATGCATGTATAATATTTGTAAGAATTGTGGAGTCAATGTTGCAGTACGCAAGGCCACCAGACTGATGATATTCTAATTTACCCTGTTATACATTGTAGTCAGTTAATGTTATGTATTAATAAACTTTGTAAGAATTGTAGAATCAAAGTTGCATGCAACCAACAGTAATGACAATCCAATTTTCACAAAAGATAGGCAGGGATACATTTTATCGCCCCTGCTGTTTTATCTGTACCCAAATCCACTCATGGTAAAAATAAATAAATTAGAATATCATTCCCCTCCCCACTAGCAAGCATATATTTCAACTTTGTTGTTTGCAGATGACATAGTATTTCTATCACAATCGTTAATTGGATTTAAATGAGTTCTGAATGCTCTGGCTAATTATGTCTCTGAAGAAGCACTTGAAATTAACCATAGTAAAACTAAAATCCTGATCTTTGTAGAGAGACCTAAACTGCATGCCTGGATAATAAATAGGAAGAGTATTGAACAAGTGAAATATTTTAAATATTTGAGCATGGTTTTCCAAATCAAACATAGTACTGACTTCAATTATGTCATCCAAAATGCTAAAAAAAGGTCATAATTCTATCATTTCACTAGGACCTTATACTTTCTTAAATCCTCTTAAAAGGTTCCAATCTAAATTTTTAAATTCTAATATTCCGAGTGGTTGGTTGCACTCCAAATTTAGTATTAAGGAGTCAAGCAAGCTATTTACAATCAAAATAGATGCAATTGTATTATTGCAAATTAATTGAAGTTTGTTTCTTTATTGTCCAATTTATATTGTTGTCCATGTTACAAACATCTTACCATTCTTTCCCATAGATCTGAGTTCTTTTCTTATTGAGGACAATTACAAATCATTATGATTCAAGGCGATTTCACAAAAAAATCAACATCAAGGCTTTGATAGGGAGCCATTTCAAGTGGTGGATTATGAACATGCCTTCTGTGAATTAAAAAAAAAACATATCAAAGATCAACAAAACCAATCTAAGAATATTTTTTTCTCACAGTCAAGCCCCTTTTTACAAACCAGTGAGATATTTGCACCACATAACTGTTTCCAAATTCTAAAGAGTACCATGTTAATACGCTTCAACACTTTTTTACAACAGTTTTGTAAGGCCAGTACAAAAAAGTCCCCCATGAACTGAAACTACACTCCTGTGGACAAGGGGCTGTTGAAAATGCAGCTCATGTCTTGCTTTACTGAATCCTTTAAAAGGACCCAACTTATAACCCCTTACCTGGAATATACCTGGTAAAATACATTGGGAATTCTGACCTTTTTATTGTAGTTATTATCAGATCAGTATGATTAAGGGTCCTTAAATGTAACTTAATTTTGTTATACTGCCTGTAAAATTAGGCAGAGTTCTATTATTCAGTGATGAACATATTATCAGTTGTAATAATTTATCTAGTTTTGTTTTGTTCGGAAAAACACGAGGTAGACCGGGTTCCAACAACAAAGTCTTTCATTCTACAACTAGTCAGTGAACGGACCAACTTGGCTGAAACCGCGGCAGCCTTTTATTCAGGCTAGCCTGCCGGCTTGCAGCCAAATGCAGCCAGCTTGATTTTGCTGCCTTTTTCAGTTGATTTGGATTGGTTCCTAGTGAACCAATCCAAGCTTACATTAGTTAACCAATCAGGTTTCCATATTTTGGGAGTAACCCAATTTACATATAGAACACCCCTCCTCCCTTAGTTCAGTCCTACGTGGTACGTGGCGTGCAGGTAAGCGGGGCTTCTCCTGACTCCACTGGACTTGCGCGGTTCATTTTTGGCGGAGACTTCGACCGGTTCGGATGGAGCTGCTGTGTCGTCTGTCCTTCTCTCTGGAACCGTCTGGAAGGGTGAGTCAGCCATACTACCGCCTGAGTTTCTTAGCCGGTGGTTTGCCGCTCCCCTCCGTTTCCTCCGGCAGGTCGAGCTGCCTGGCTGTCCCCTTCCGATGGGCTCTTCGCGTAAGTCTCTTAAACAGTGAGTTTTTCATTTGCTCTTTTTGTTGGTAAACTCTTTGGGTTTGTTTGTAACGGTTCTTTAATTATTTCTCGCCTTTCCCCCCCCCCCACTTGGTTTGCTGTTCATCGTTTTTTCAACATAAGGGGTGTATGTCTGTATTTCGTTCTATGTTTCGGGAATGGAGCTGGTCATGTGCCGCTTCCATTCCCTGCCACGTCAATTGTTAACCGGTAGGATTTGGGGCCTGTATTATTGCATGATTTGTCTTGGTAGCCATACAGGGTCCCCGTGAAATTTTTAGCGTAAACCAAATCACCTATTTCAAATTGTCTAAATCTGTAGAGGAGTCGGGAGGGTTTTCTGGCGTAAAATTTGGGTGCAACCTCATCAAGGTGTATCTTAATTTCCTCCCCATGAGTAATTCTGCTGGGGATTTGTTGGTCGGGTACTGGGCGTTATGTGTTGGAATGTGAGCAATCTCGTTTATTTTCTGTTGGACATCTCGTCCGTGTCCATTCTTTCTAACCCCTCTTGGTAAACCGGACCATTCTCTCAGCCCTGCCGTTTGCAGCCGGGTGTGCCGGCGCGGTGAGGGCATGTCTTATACCTAGGGAGGCTAAGTATTGCGTCGAATTGTAGGCTGGTTAGCTGTGGCCCATTATCTGAAACGAGGACGTCCGTAGACCTGGGTGCAAAAAGGTTGCCTAGTTGTTTAATTACATTCTCTGTTGTCGTTGATGCATGATTTTTTACTTCTAGCCAATTAGAATAGAGGCATCAACGACAATCAGGAATGTATGCCCCTTGGTAGGACCCCGAACGTCAATGTGGATTCTTGACCAAGGGCCTCGCGGGTTTCCCAGTCTCTAATGGGTGCTTTAGGCGGGACGGTTCTAATTCCCTGCATTTGTTGCACGAGCTTACCCAATAATCTATGTCCCTATCAATACCGGCCACCAAACATAACTTCCTAGCAAGGCTTTCATTTTTACAATCCCCGGGTGCTTTCGTGTAAACATTCTAAGTACCTTGGGTTGTAGTTTGTTTAGAGATGACTACCCGATCACCCCACAGTAAACACCCCTTTTGAATAGAAAGTTCAGTCTGTCTGGTCCGCGAAAGTTTTTAAAGTTTTCAGTTTTTGTTTTCCGGCCAGCCTTTACCCTACCCAGCTAAGAACGCGGGCGGTCAATGAGTCTTTCGCGGTGGCTCTGGCGACATCAGAAGCTGATATGGTAGATCGGGTCAAGTCTCTATTTGTAATGCTGTCACGCTGTGGGTTCTTCATGGTCTGCTGGTAAGGGGGCTCGTGCTCAAGTCTTGTCTGTCTCGCATGGAAATGTGTTTCCCTGGTCGATGTGTCAGAGTGTAGAATAGGCTTGCTAGAACTCTGACCAATTAGTCATTCTCGTAGAAAGGATATTTGGCGTTGGTTTGTTTCCCGCCAAACTTCCCAAATAGCGGTTTGTGGTCTGTTATAATTTGAAAAGTCCGCCCGTAGAGGTGACTCGTGGAAACGTTTCACTCCAGCGGACAATTGCTAGAGCTTCTCTGTCGAGTTGCTTAATTTCTCTCAGTTTTAGACATGGTCCTTGAGTGTAATATGCGATGGGTGCCTCTCTGCCATCAGTAGTTGGTGGCTCAGAGGATGGCCCCGAACTCTATTTCAGTGTATGGTACTCTGAAATGGCACAGCGTCGCGCAGGTCACCCGTTCAAATGTCAGTGTTGCTCTTGAATGAGACTTCTCTTTGTTTCGAATGAAACTGATCGTTATTTAATGCTTCTTTATGGACACAATTTTACACTCTTGAGCGCAAGGAATTCTTGTGCTTCATGCTATCAACGGGCCTCCATACAAATCTCGGCTTTCTTGTCCAAATCAGACCAGGTGTAAATGGTCTGCTATTTGGCTTTATTTGGTAGGAATAACAATATAAAAATTTATCAGTCCAAGAAATGCCTTGAAGTTCACGCAGTTTACATTGGTCTCATTCAGGTTGTGGCGCGTTTCATTGATAGCTTTAATTTTTTGTCTGTAGGTGTTTATACCACTCTCTTCTCATTATAAAAGCCAAAAGTGCGTATATGTTCGAAAAACGCTATACTTCTTTATATATGAGAGCATGTCTACATTTCTTTTCATACTTTTTTTAACCTGAAGACTTCATTGGCTCACGTATATCGTGCTAAGAAATTTTAATAGCCAAAGTTACTCTTTTTTATAGCTCTTGTGTCCTATAGAGAAGAGTTGAAGTCTTCATTTCTTCTGCTGAGATGAGGATCGTCGTCAAAGCATTAGTGTCTGTTACGATCCTTTTGTATGCCATTAGGAATGACGCTCCCATATAGTGACTCTGGTAATACGTCTCAATGGTTCTACCACTCTACTCCAAATTGTGAGAGAGCTCAGGTAACCACTAAAAGACCGCGCTTTATGGGTCATACGTATATACTGTGCCACTTTCTAGCTGTCTCTGTGTCTCGGTTGCCACTGGGAAGCTGTTGATGAACGCTTGCGCGAGCTATGGTCAAGCTTTATAGCAAATATACTAATATAATTTCCTGCGTATTCACCAGGGAGTGTAGTCAAAGATCTGTAGCATGCCTCAAGTCTGACTATCGGCCTGACCCGGTTCTTATTTCCTTACTGTATGCACATATCCGACGTGCGTCACGTTCGGTAGCCCACTTATGAGTCTACCCTACTATGATTCACTGAAACGAGCCCCATTCTGGTGTTTTTAATATAGGATGTTGACTATAGGCGTTTCCCATTTTGGCATGATCCACCAGGTTTCCTACACCTCCTCCTCTAGGGGCTATAATTTGAGATGCTAAACTGTCCCTCTATCCTTGGCCTTTATGCAACAAGCGACTTGAGCCTGGCTCTTTAGTATCTCTCTTTACGTTTTGTAAATATTTGGGGATTTAGACTAAAGGAATAGGCATTTTCCCCCGATACCTCTCCCAAGTTGTTCTCGTTGAACACGCTCGGTGACATTCCTGGATGACGGTCTTCTTCCCAGCCCGCGCTTGGAGGGTTTAAGTCGCGTCTATTAAAACAAAAACACAATAATAACAATTACACTACCCAGTGCGGATATATGCACCATGCGTGTACGACATATACCACATCGAGTATGATACCACAAGGAGCCTTGCTAAGTCCTCACACACGTCAGGAATGACATAGTTACTATGAAATATAACATAATATATATAGAAAGAAGCAACAAACAGAGAGATACATTTGACTAGTAAATACCATAGACCATTAGAGTTATGTTATAGTAAGAACACTAATTCTCCCTCTACAGCATACGGGATAGTTATACTAATACCCAAATGCTGTTGAGTCTAGTGCGATGGCAGACCATTCTCGAAAGTCCTTGCATCTTGATACCCATTCGATCAACTAGCGCTCTCTTTGGTTAATATTGGGGTGTCCCAGAGTTACACAGTTTTGGATAACGGTATAACCAGATCACAAGATTCTCCACCTCCACTGTCTTTGCCTCAAAAGAGCTTTCTCACTTTAATATGAGGACCCAGCGTACGCTTTATAAGGTCCCTATTTCTATCTCCGCTATCTTTCACTCACCCTGAGCGCTTTCTAAGTGACAGTTTGGGTGTCAATTGGGCTTCGAGTTCTCTTGGTTGCCTCTACTCATTCTTCTTCGAAGTTCAGTCTTTTGTGCTACAGTTTTGTGAGTTTTGATGTGGAATTTCTGTTGTCTTCCTTATAGCGACCGCTCGCTCTCATCTCCTGCAGAGACGTTATCATCATGATCTCTCTGATTTCTTGCCCAATACGTTCAGCTAGCCGACTCGGCGACCTCCCACAGTGAGATGGAATAATGCTCCGAATATTCCCGCGTCTGTGCCAGCTAATTCACTACACACCACAAGATCCACAGCGACGCTTATGCCACAAAAATACTCCCAGCACCACGAAATTCTCCATCTTATATCATGGACCGCACTTTCTGTTATGTGCCAAGACGACCGACCAGAATCTCATACGGTCGGACCACTACACATCGCTCGTCTTGTCTGCCGCCCACTCGAACTCTGAGCGCGCTGTATTTATGCTATACCCTCTTTTGTTAGTGGTACTACAGAAAAATCCATTGAGATACTACACAGCATCACATCAATGAAACTCGCCTTTGCAAAAACAACAAAAAAATAGCAGCCATCCTGAGGACACCCAAGCACCTAAAATTGAGGTGCGCGTGTGGAAATCCAATAGACGTCGATTTTTTTAGTCTTGGTACCTGGAGAATTTCTCTCTTCCGCTCGTGTGTGTTGCTATCTATCTTTCCTGTCTCATCTTCGTGCACACATACAGCCCCAAATTTGGATCAGCACCAAGTCACATAGTAGCGACCATTGATGGAGCCACCCTGTCCCGTCAGGAATATGGGAACCATCAAAATCCATGCAATCACAAGTAAAAAAGCTGAGCAACACCAGGCTCGATCGTCGGTGCCTCATTGATGCACGTAACAACTACTCTGATCATCGAACACACCACAGCGTCACCAACATCACATCTCTCAAAACCACATGGCACCACAAAAACGCCCTGATACCTCACATGCTTTCAATAGTGCCAAAAAATGCTTCAGCCAACCTCACGACTCCACCCCACCCATGATTTGTCTAAGGCAGCAATGAAATTCGGTGACGGTCTTCCTTCTCTCTGCGTCTCCTGCAGTCAAAATGTCAGTCCGCTTTATTCAACATCGACACCACCGCGCGGCGTAGTGGGCTGTCATGATTTCTGTAGTCTGGCCACATATTGTTTGACATCTCGGGCTTTGCCAGAAGCCTTTGCCATCTGAAAACCGTAGGTCCGCAGACTAATTGTTAGCGAACACAGCCCTCTACGCTGCTCTGAGATGACCGTCCAATCTACATTACTCTCTAAAATACATTTGGAAATGGTCTGCCATAAGAATCCCAATCTTCTTCGTTGGGATTGCAAGGTAAGGCGGTGCGGTCCAGGCATTTTCGTCACCCCGTCTTTAATTTCTTCTACCACGTCGCCCAGTTTCGCGTTCAGGACGATCCCACCTTCTCGCCAGTTTGTTTGGAAAAACACGAGGCTAGGACCGGTAATTCAACAACAACAGCTCTTTCTTCAAAAACTAGTCAGATGTGAACAGAACAACCTGCTGAAACCGCGCGGCACCTTTTATTCAGGCTAGCCTGCCGGCTTGCAGCCCAATGGCCAGCGTTCTTGATTTTGCCGCTTTTTCACGTTGATTGGATTGCGTCTCCTACGTATGCTTACATTAGTTAACCAATCAGGTTTGCATATTTTGGAGTAACCCAATTTACATATAGAACAAGTTTGGTACTTTATTTTTATTTTTAAGGCATTTTTTGCAAGTCAATGACTGAAATAAAAATAATTATTCATTTTCCAACAAGACTTTACTTGCAATATGATCACACAAAACTGTACCCATACCAAACCTGTATTTGCTTAACAACCATGGCTTTTGTTTCAAGACAGCAGATTCACCTAATGACCAGTGCAAAACAGACGGTAAATTTGACTGTCAGGAGTTACAACCATGATTGGTAAGCTCATTATGGCCATAACTCGTAGACTACCTGTGTGCCACATTAACTGCAAAAGCTGAATGTATGGGTCATATTTTCAGTATGTAAAAAAAGCACAGTTTAATTTAGACAACTCCCCTTTGACTTTTCCAGCAAATGTAAGTTGGTTCCAAATCAGCAAAAGAAGAAAAAGGAAAGGAAAGGAAAAGCCTTCAGAACATTTTGATTCAGAATTTATCTCCAAATCTAACAGAGCAGGAAAACACCAGTTAAGATATAATTTATATAGGCTGCAATAAGCACAGTTGAATTATATTTTACAGCACCCTGAAGAAAGAAGGTTGCAGGCTCTTAGACCTTTAATACCTTTGGAGCAAATAGCAAACCATTAATTAATAGTACCCAGTGTATTACAAAACGATAGACGCCACAACTGATCTTTGGAAGCAGAACATAAAGAAGGGTTAAAAGAAGAAGGGAAAATGGACTTAAGAACTAAAATTTGAAAATAAAAATGTGGTTTCCATGTTGCAGGAGAACATCCCATTGTCCTTATCAGCAAAAATACAGTAAATGCACCTTGAAATAGATAACATCTTACCCATTTGTACTTTCCCATATGATATGCAGTTATTCAGTTTTAGGCAGGAGAGGATATCAAAAATATACTTTTTTCATTTAGGGTGATCTAATAATATAGTGCAGAAATGTTAGGCATAAATCTAATAAGTGATAACAAAAAAACATCCCAAGTTTACACTGTGACTGGGGCCTTTCCATTTAATGCAGGGAAAAAATTTTGAGAATCCAAAACTTGCAGCAATCTCACAACCTCCTGGCTTGACTCTTGCAATACACTCTACATGGGAATGTCACTGAAGACCAACCTGAAGCTTCAACTGGTCCAGAATACAGAGAGGCAGGAAGTAAAGGAGATTTATATAAGACACTTGCTTTGCAAACTGTACTAACTGCCAGTTCGCTTCTGGGCATGATTCAAGGTACTGGTTGCTTTCTCTAAAACCCAACATGACATAGGTTACTTAAGGCACTACCTGTCTGCCATAGTATTTGCCTGGTTAATTTGATCTTTTAGGCACAGTCCAGGTTCCTTCCATTAATTGTTGCCATCTCTAGCACTCTTAATAGTGTACTTTCTCTGTTCAAGTGTCTGCCCATTGGAATGAAGTTTCACTCAAGGTTGGAATATTTTGAAGGGTTTTGAAGACATAGGTCTTCCCCAGACCTTTGGAGAAGTTGATTGAAACTCCTTTTGAGTTAACAGAATAACAAAGTTATTATTAAAGACTATTTATCGGAATGGTCAATCAAAGGGCAACTTCAAATCTCAACAAATAAATGCTCTGTCTTACATATTGGCAGAAAAAAACAGAAAATAAAATACAAGATAAATAGTTAAGACCTTGTTGAGGATCCAAACTTTGTCAAGGACCTTGGAGTACTCATCTCAAATGATCTAAGTGCTAAAGCCCACNCAACTGAAAAAGTCCAGAAATATTTCACAAGAAGAGTTCTCTGCTCCTCTACTCATTGCAGAATACCTTATGCCACCAGATCTAGACCTAGAAAACCTAGAACTATGCCGCCTCTGGTCCAATCTAAGTATAGTATATCAAATCAAAAATTGCAATGTCCTACCTGCAAATGAATAGTTCAGCTTTAATCATAACAATACAAGAGCATGCAATAGATAGAAACTCAAGCTTAACTGCATCAAACTTAGCTGCAGAAAATACGACTTTAGTAACAGAATGGTCAATGTCTGGAATATTCTACCTGACTCTGTGGTTTCTTCCCCAAACCCCAAAAACTTTTACCTTAGACTGTCTACCATTGACCTCACCCCTTTCCTAAGAGGTCTGTAGGGGGCGTGCATAAGCGCATCAATGTGCCTACTGTCCCTGTCCTATTGTTTCATTTTTCTTATATGTATCCATGTACTCATAACTATGTTTTTACTTATACCTATTATCTTGTAAGCAATTGACAAATCAGATAAAATGTAAATGTAAATGAAAAAAAAAGTTGGAAGGGACCTTAGAGGTCTTCTAATTAAACCCCTTGCTTAGGCAGGAACCTATACCATTTCAGACAAATGGTTGTCCAATCTCTTCTTTAAAAATGCCAGTGTTGGAACATTCCGAACTTCTGGAGACAAGTTGTTCCACTGATTTATTGTTCTAACTGTAAAAATAAAAATAAAAATTGGGTTGCTTCTCTCCTTGATTAGAGTCCATCCATTACTTCTTGTCCAGCTTCAGATGCTTTGGAGAAGAGGTTGGCTCCCTCTTCTTTGTGTCAGTCCCTTAGATATTGGAACAACGTGTGAGTTGCTTTATTTTTCTTGAACTTTTGTAGCTCTTGTCAACTTTCATTCTTTTATTTTTGTCCAGTATGTATTTTCCCCTTGCTTTTAATGTTACTTTACTTGTGGACTGCCAGTCATTGGGATAAATTTATAAATATAAATAGATATATAAATTTAACACTTTGATGAATATATATTTTGTTAAATAAATAAATAAATTTAACTTCCATCCTTCTTGCCTTCCTTCCTTGACTAAAACAATGAGAGATCTTACTCCTTGGGACAGTAGTACTACAGAAATTGACCTCATCCACAGTTGCCATGGCAGCAGAATGCTTTAGCCTACTCTCCATTCTCAAAGCAAATTTGTGGGAATATGTAGACATCCAAAGAAATGGATGGCTTTGGAACCAAAGCCACTGCATTATTTTAATATGAGTTAATAAAGTTAAAGGGGGGAAATCTACCTGAACGTCCTTCCATAATACTTGTTTATAGCATTGTTCCTACCTGAATTAACAGATTTGGTATCTGAATTGAAGGACAAGAAATAGGAGATATGCTCCATAAAATGGCCAAAGAGCGTGTTTGTATCATCAGTTTAGTAAAATCAACTTGGTTGCTAGCATACCGTTGCATTTTTTCTGCAACTTCCTGTTTCCAACAACCTACAACAAAAATGATTATATGTATCGACACTTTAAATGTTTGTTTTAAAAGCACAGGGAAATTAGTTGAAAGAAGCTTCTGCACAGTAAGTTGCTTCATCATTTTTGCTTCATCATTTTGTTTTTGAACAGCATGATGAGACAACTGAGGCATTATGACAATCAATACTAATCACTTAATGTCTCTACATGCTGTGCATATAGTTATCAGAGAAAGCCTATTTAAAGAATTCCTAATGATTTCAGTTTGTCCAATTCCAGTCTTCACAAAAACAGTCTTATTGCTTTTGGTGAAAATCCTTTAAAAGAAAGAAATGGATGTTATGCTGATTTCACCCAGAAAAGTTTAACAAATATTTTTGCTCAAACACTGGAACATAAAAGTGGTCAATTTTAGTTGGATCATGTTTGACACAGGACTGGACCTACTTGTTTATTTTGTGGCTTAACTTCTGGACAGATGTTATGCTCTATCATATGCACTGGAAACTCTGCAAACACACAGTACACACTCAATACAGAGAGACTGTCATGTATAACAGAAATTCTGTCTGGTTAAAAAACACTCAACTCTTTTTTATCGATATTCTTTTACTTTTATAAACTTCTGTGGGTAAACTTTGAAATATTTGACTGGAATTTTCCTATACTCCTCTGTTCAATATCAGATCCTGGCTGGAATTGTTCCAATTTGATCACAGGTCAAGCTGAAGTATAGCCCAGATCAACATCTTGCTTCATGTTGCACTGCACATCCCAACAAAATGTTCACCTTATTCAATTTGCTGCTTGCCTATTAGCATTAGAGTTCAAATTAGCAGAAATGGAAACTTATTGAAGATGGTTTCAATAGGAAAATATTCAAGATTTATCCTTTTATCTTCAAAAGACTTAAGGCCTGGTCCCACTGGCCGACAGATGCAAAACTTATGCATAAAGGACACAGCAGACGAGCAAAATTTCGTGGGTGGCTCCATCCGTTGTCATCCGCTCCAAAAAGTGGTGAAAATTTGCATAAACAGAACAGA
>BHFT01001669.1:0-20960 GCA_004320025.1 Laticauda laticaudata
ACCAACGGATGGCAAGTGTTTCTCTCTGTTTTACATCCTCTTTCCATCCATTGGTGCAGTGTGACATGGGCTTAAGATAAATTCACATTTGCTCCCAACAGCTTGCTGTGCACAGCTTCCCTTTTTTATACACTGTCTTCCCAGCAGCAGCTAATGAAGGGAGTCAGGGCCCTTCCCTCCCCCCACATAAGCCATGCAACCCACATTGCTCTCTTCTCCATTTCTCCCTGCATGCCCTAGGATGAAGAGAGAGTGGGCCTGGGTCTTCGTCTGAATTCCTTCTTCCGTGCTCTCCCTCTCCCCTGCTCTGCCCAGTCAGACTTTGCCCTTCCCCAGTTTCTTCCACAGCCAATGGAGGCACCCTCCTACTCCCTGTCAGCTGTTTGGCTTGCTCCTCTAAGTCAAATTCCAACGGGGCATGACACCTGCTTCCCCCCACACACTGAGTCCCTGCAGGGCTTGGGCTTCCTGTCCTCCTCTGTCACTCATCACACAGTTACCTTTTGAAGATTTCCAAGCTACGAACCTCATGTTGAGGAAGAAGGTAGGCTACTCCATCCCTCAGCATTCCTGGCATGGCAGCCCAGGGATGCTGAGAGAAAGAATGGCCTGCTCTCATTGTGGTCCAGAGCTCCAGAGATCTTCAAAAGTTAAGTGCATGATCAGTGATGAGGGTATGGAGGAAGTGTAAGCCTTGTGGAGATTCAGTGTTGGGGAGAAAGGCTCCATGGGGAAAAACAGACCTCCAGAGACCTAGTGGGAAGGAAAGGCCTGCAGGGCCCAGTGGAGGAGGGAGAAAGCTGTGGAGATCCCAAGGAATGGGAACCAGAACATAAGGTGTCTCAGGGGGAAATGGAGGACTTGGGAAGCCTACAGCAGGCAGGCCTGGGATATACTAGTTCTCCCAGGGTCTCTTCTACCCCTGTGGTATCCTGTGTTCTGTTTTAGATCAGGGAGATCAGTGTTCTGTTTTGCATCAGGGAGAGCAAGTGTCCTTCCTTAATGATCATCACTGCATGTGACTGTAAGGGACAGGTTCCATTATGGTTGTAGGTTGAGTACTACCAGTATACAAAAAACAAAATGGCAGAAGTGGTCAACAAAACCAACATATTATTTGTTCACAAGTAAATATTCAAATCCTTCTAGCCCAGGGGTGTCAAACTCAAGGCCTGGGTCCCGGATCCAGCCTGCAGAGTGCTTCGATCTGCCCCATGGGGCCGCCCTAGAAACAGCAAAGGATTGGCCCACAGTGCCTCTGTCAGAGAAAATGGAGCTTGGAAGGCCACCACGGGCACCCCCAACATTAGTGATGTTGGTCTGGCCACACTCACTCTAGCCACACACACCCTGCCCCCCCAAGGTCAAACACAATCTTGATGCAGCCCTCAATGAAATCAAGTTTGACACCTCTGTTCCAGCCTGAGAGAACAGACAGTCTTTGAGGTTCTCCAGAATGCCATCAGTGTAGGAGTTACCTAGCTCTTAAAGGACTTTCTTTCCATAGAGTAGGCACCTTGACAGGGAAGAAATGCTTCTGGGTACCTGAAAGGTGGAACTACTTGGTTGAAAGAACCTGGAATTCATCATCTCTGTTGTATTGAACTGGTCAAGCTGATGCTGTGGATGATGAGTGATCTGTAAAGTAAACAGGCCCTATGCTATATAGGGCTTTATAGGTTGTAACCAGCACCTTGAAGATGATTTGTTTTCAGCAGCACAGCATAAGAATGGATTTACATTAGACTTAAATTTCCTACTTCAGTTTTCTACAAGTATGCTGAGACAAGCACATCATCAAGTAACTATGAAGGTTTCTTGGCTGTGTTATGTATTGTAAATGATCTGTCATTACTTTTTTTACAGGATATTTTTCAGCTTTCCAGTTTAGCATACAATCCTCATCTTTTCTCCCATCCAAACATTAACTGCAAGCATGAACAAAGACAGCACAGTGTGCCACCTGCTTTAGGTTAATGGAATACAGGAATATCCATCCACACTCAAGAACATGATTGCTTCAGACTTTCCTTTATTTTTGGGGATTGTACATCTCAAAGTTTTAATACTCTGCACAAAAAACAAACTTTAACATATATATCTATGTTATATCTATAACATAGATATATCTAGAGATATACCTATATCTATGTGTCTTTAAAGGTAGAAATGTCATGTTCTTAATTTTTTAAATACTGTAGTGCCATTGAAAGCATGGATGAAGGGCAGTAGAAAATCATTCAACCCCAGGATGGACAAATCCAAGATTTCCTGTGATTTCTCACATACCCATAGGAAAAGCTGGACCCTTGTTGATATCTCTGATAATGTAAAATAATATGCATTGGTTATAAAGAAATCGAGAGGAAGTATTTAACAATATACATTTTTAGCAAAGTAATTAAATTTTTCTCTCTGTCTCTATGAACATACACGTTAACTGTGGGTCAATTTCAGAGACATTGGGCCAGTGGTGGGATTCAAAAACTTTTACCACTGGTTCGGTGGATGTGGCTTGGTGGGCACACTTTGCCCCCGTGCACACACTTTGCATGCACGTGTGAGCCAAACATGCACTTTGTGCAGGCGCAGAGGCATTTCAACTTACCTTCTGCAAGCCTGCACTCTCTCAGCAGCTGCTGCGCAGCACTTTGATGTGCAGCGCAAAGCTGCACTTCAAATTCAGAGGTGAGTATGGGAGACCGGGTGGGTGGGTGGGCCCAACAGCAGTGTGGCAGAGAGAACTGGTTCGGTCTCCGCTGCTCATCATTGCTATCGGCTCTGTAGAACCGGGCTGAACCGGTAGCATACCACCACTGCGTTGGGCAGCATTACAGAATTCCTCCAGTTAATTTTTTTCCAAATTAAGCTGTCAAACCACAGTCTTTGTGTTTTAAAATTTATCATGCTCTACTACAGTCTTTAATCATTTAATACTTTCCAGTAGTCAGATTGCTAGATGAAATCCACGTTGTTTACAACTTTGAAATTCTCACTTGTAGGAATTATTTTTAGACATTGATATTCAACCACATCTGCTTCTAATCCATCCAGTAATATTCATTTATCTGAAATGATCCTGTGTGATACTTGATAGAAAACAATACATTCTTTTTATATCAAGGTATATTCAACATTGGTGGTAGTGACATTTTGGCTCACCAACATGTGGAAATTTGCAAATGCTTCAACAAATTTAGCCTATTATTTTTAAAATAACCTGATATCATTTTCAGCCTACCTGACCTAGTTTATCTCACATCGTTGAAGCTGTCAAAAAATATACACTGTAACCCAATTTTTAATGAAGGTGGATTGTCATCTCTAACTATTTTGGAAAGTGTTTCAGAAATAATGTTTTGAATTAATCTGTTTAGATCAACAACATCCAAATATTTTCTATTTCTGAAACAAGATGTTTCCTTGCATTTAGTAGCAATTTATGGAGATTTAGAGATGGAACAATTCTCTTAGAATTGCCAGTGGACATTTATTCTCTCACAATGATCCAAGAACATTTCTCAAAAGAATATACCCATCATTTAGCACTTTTGGAAGAAGAAATGGTAGATTGAAGACAGGTCTACCAAAAGCATAGCAGATGACCACAGCAGGATGAAGAGATAGCAAGTAGGCTGGTTCTCTTGTAACTCCACTCTGACCAGTAGAGGACTTGAGATTACACGTCTCACAGTTCAGCAAAGATCCATTGCTGACTTGCCCCAAACCCAAATTATTATTTTCTTTCCTTTTCTTTTGGGTTGTTGAATCCTGATCACAAGTAGTTGAGAGCATGGAGAAAGGGTTCATCTTTGCTTGTCTTGTATTCTCCTTTCGGACAGACCTGCAATTAAGCTCCATAGGAAAAGACAAGCTAACAACTGTGATTATGACAAAGATCTCAGCCCATGGAGAAGGAGCATGTAGAGTAACCTTTACCCTACCTCCAATTTACATCAGTTGTTCAAGTGCATAGAGTATCATTGGAAGATCAGAATCATAGATACACAATCTGTCTTACCTTTTCTTAAAAATCTCTTAATACTATGTATAGATATATACATAGGCTGGGTCTAAATTATGACACTACAATAAAGTCAACATGTGAAGTATCAGCAGGGGTTGTTACTGAAGAAGTCAACATGACGGAAATGCAAATGATTAACTTAAACTTGCATTATCTGCCAATGTATAAATGGACATTTCAAGCAAATAAGTGCTGTTGGCATAATACCTAGAAATATCCTCTTGCTAACCTTATCGTGAATCATTTATGAGAAAAAAGTGGGATTTGACTTTTTAACAATTTGGGCAGCCCCCCCTCCCCCTTCCATCATTGAATCTTTCTTCCAGACTAATCTTCCAATCTCCATCAGATGTCTCATGAAATCAAGACACATTACACAGACTTTGTCTTTCAGTCTACTATATTAACTATGTTATTAAAGAATGGATACACTTCTCTTCTCTCTAGGTGTTTACAAATTGATTTGTAATTTGTTCTAACTCCTTGAAGGGTGCTTACAAATAGCTATCTAGTCTTCAGTGTTCTGAGTTGATCTGATTCAGTCTTGAAATATAATTCTGTTTTTCTCGTTCCAACCCCCAGGGCTCTAAAATGTTCCCAGAGGATTTGAAGATTTAAAAAAAAAATCAAACTTCATTTAGTTAAATCTTTTCAATTTAAAAAATCAATTAAGGTCTCCCATTCCAGCAATTCCATTCCTATTCTGATGGGTACCCCTGATTAGATGTTTATTAATATTACATATGCTCATCATCAAGTCTCAGTTTATCTTCTTCAAAGAAGAAAATAGTCACAAAGTGCAGAGCTTCTTTATTACAGAGATCAAAATATCCTTTATGTGAGCACTGGATATTTGTAGTGGAATTTGCACAGGCCTGATTAATGGTAACATTATTATTCATATTGTTTATTGTAATGGCTTCTGATTTGTTTTTAAAGCACTATGTTTTCATGATTTTTAACTGGGGACACACTAAATGACAGCCAGTTTTGTCTAGTGCTTAAGATTCTGGCCTAGGAACCAGGAGACTGTGAATTCTAGTCTTACCTAGGGCATGAAAAACCAGCTGGATGACTTTGGGCTAGTCACTCTCTCTCACCCCAACTCATCTCACAGGGCCGTTGTAAGGAAAATAGTATGAGGAAATATTAGATATGTTCACTGCCTTGAGTTATTAATAAACAATAATAAAGGTGGGATAGAAAAAAATCAAATAAATGAATAAAAATGCGCTAGTTGGGATTTTGATTTCTAAAAGGTATATTGTTCAATTTGCAACTTCAAAAACATATCAAAAATAAAGTAAATGCATAATCTATACAAATGTACCTTAAAGTAATTTTTCTTGATTTGAATAGGTCAAGAATTAAGGTCTGAATAAATTTGTAGAAGATTGCTATACATTGTTCCATTTACATCAATGAACATTCTATTCAGCATTTTCCTTACATAAACCAGCTTTTTTCCACAGCAGATGTCATGTCAGCTTCCATTTAGCACAGTTGTACCAAACAGATTTTCACACGTATTGACTACTAATAACTGACATATAAAAGAGACTATTGCTAAACTATTACCAGCTTTTTGGCCCCTTAAATAAGAAAAAAGACAGATGTATTTGAGTTGCTTTTAACAAACAGTAAAAAAGAAAATTGTTAGTCTGGAAGACAAGTTTAATGTGAATGTTTTCAATCCATAGGTTTTCTTTCTGACTACAGCAACTATCAGGCATAAATAATTAGGACTGTTTATGCTCCACTGGGGAATGGCTGAGGAAAAAAAACTTTTACTCCAATTAATCTTATTTTACTGCAACTGCACATGAATGAGGGAGCCTGTTTTCCAGCCTCTGTAGAGGCATAAACATCTCCATTACTCAGCTTGCAAAAATGGGACAAAATTTAGCTCCTGCCCTTGGAATTTACACCATTGGAAAGAAACCTCATGTTTGTAGTCTTATATTTGATATTATCCTGCTTTTAGGTCCCCAATCTCAAAACTATTAAGGCAAAAATAGAGCAGAATAAATATTCCCTCATTTACATTTACATAATAGGAAAAGAAAGACTTTCCCCATAGCCATTATTTGTCAATTGATTGGTCTCATATTGGTCAAGAAAGACAGGAGAAGCTCTTAACAACAAAAGAATAAGCAGATATGGTTGTGTTCAAAAGGTATTACTTTCTTAATAATGCTAAACCTCTTCCCTTTGCCTAAATTCCAACCAATTTTGTTTCCCCTTTTGGCTCTTATTCCTTTCTTTCTTAGAGCAGCTACAACTTTCCCTCTGTCCAGCTTCTCCTTGCTTTTCTTCGGGGGTATTTAAAAAAAGGCAGTTGTGATGGCTTTGCCTCTTCCACATACACATCAAAGGGATTGTTTCAAGCATATGGTCAAAACCATCCTTCTAAATCTTTGACCCTTCCTGTAGTCATCCCAACTGAAGGGACTTCTGTAGACAACTCAGCTGTCTCATATGTCCCATGTTTACTATTTTGGGAATGTTGTTTGCCTGAATCACATGTGATTTCAACACTTTTGCACTTTCCGACTACTTGAGTGTGACTCATTTTCACCTTGGGCAAAGAACCCAAATGTTTGGTTCTTTACCCTTTTCTAGCATTTTGCCATGTCTTTGATCCACAACCATTTCTTTGAAACTTTCATTATTTCCCCCCTCCAAAAAAAATGAGATGACAAAAGCCACTTACACAGCATCATTGGCTAATGTAACTCTTTGGAATATTCTTAATTAGCACTGATATTGCTATTGCTGATAAGATTTTTCAAGAGTGGGCTGTAAGGACTACTGAGATAATGCCAATACTAAATAGGTGCTAATTATGCTTCAAATTGTTTTAGAACAGTGATCATGCAATGTTTCCATATTTTTGTTTTTGCAATATGAAATTCTGTTAATATTTGTTTATGTTATAAGGCTGCTTGTGTTTCTACATACGTTTAACTTCTTGAAAAATGACCATATTTCATTATACTGATAGTCTCTTATGCATCACTTTCAGCAAAAATAATTAGTGTTATAGACCAATTAGAACAAGATTTTAACAAAGTTTTAAAATGCTTTTCTAGTATTAGTTTGATTAAACCTTTTCAACTTGTTAACAATTTGTTTGCTCTAACATGAATAATGCATATTCGTATCCTTTTGTTTTCAGTGCAAATATTGCAGACAAATGACCAGTTTTCTGATTCATATGGTCCTCATGTAACAAGACTATATTCTTGAGACTTAATTTAAAGAAGCAGATTTAATTTTAAAAGCAGATTTAAACAAAATGGCTTTGCTGTTATCAATATAAATTCTATAACTCTTGCTCCAAAAGATACAAATTACAATAACGAACACATTTTGCTTGTCTCTTATGGTAACTTTATAAGGACTGTAACATTGGAAGCTGAATCTGAGGCAGATTGTAATAAAGCCACCTGCACTTTGAAAACATACTGGTTGCTCAAGGCACCACTTTTTTTTAAAGGAGAAGAATAAACAATCAAAACATTCAAAGTTGACTTTAAAATAAAACTTATATAATAAACCTTGATTATGCTAACACCTTCCTGAATGCCTCCAGAACAATTTTCAGTTGCTTTTGAAAGATAATTAAAGAAAGAACATGTTTTTTTTTACTGGGTGACCATTCCAGAGGACCAACACTGCTTCCCCTCCCCAAATATCCCTCCCAAAAAAGTGGGGAACAACATGCTGCTTTCCCCAGCAATTATTCAGCTTGAACTTGAATAAAAATAGTCACACTAGTAGTTTCTCTAGGTTTGTCTTCTGAACTTTGAAGACTTGCTGGTCCTATCTATCCAGAAGCTTCTGACTTGTAACTGGCCATGCCTGAGAACCAATTCAGCCTTCATTTGCATCAAGCCAGTCTAATCAATGTAAATGTTACTTTCCTTCTTTTAGTGGATTATGAAAGTATCATTTGAAAGTGTGTATTTGCTGGTTGGTAAAACACACACACACACACACACACAACTTTGTCGGGCATACTGGAAAGGCAATTAAGGCAAAAATACAGGGTCTTGCAAGCAGTGATGTGAGCAGCCCTTCAGGAATGCTATTGCGGCTTGTTAACCCATTGCATTTTGCAAAATGTTTTCAAAAAGATCATATTGCCATGTTCATTAAATAGTAGCATATTACAGTCACCTAAAAAAAATAAGAACCCATATTCAATATTGCAATCATATTTATTAAAGTGACTGGTTTGAAATGCTGAGGCTGGAATGACAGTTAAATTGATGGAAAAAGTTCCACAGAGATCTATAACGTTGGCAACACTGTAGAAAAAAATTGAGATCAGGACACAGCTATTTTAGATCTCTGTAGCCCCTTGGCAATTTAAGAACTGAAGAACATACAGGCTTATTGTCATTTTTAAAATGGGAAGAAATGGGAGAATATAAAGATCATGGGGAGATGAGAATATTATGCAGCTTCAAGTAGCTTCCCAGAGGCTGAATCTAGTCTAGGATTTTGGGATTCAGGCACTGCACTTTCATATCCAGCAAAAATATTTTAAAAAGTTTTTTTTTTAATTTTCTAAGAAAGGCTAACATTAAATCCTTTGTGCAGAGAGCAGGAGTGGAGATATCTCTATATTCACTTTCACCATTTCAGCCAAGTTCATTGCTTTTTATAATCCACACAAGTTTGCTGAACAGTGTTGTTTGTTATACACTGATAGCTTCCAAAATGACCAATTCTCCTAAACTTCTTACATGGATACTCTTACATGGATTGTTTTCATTCCACACAAAATATATGTGAACTATTATACTGGGTTATTTGAGAAAAAGATCCTTTGTTGTCGCAGTTTATAAATACTGTGCTGTGTTTGTATAATAAACCATCAGAAATGCATTTACCATTATCTGATGAATTTACACACTTAAACTAAGAGGCTGAAGAAATTGTGGCTAAGTAAGGAAAATGAATTTTGAAAATAGGGAAAAACATGAAGATAAAGACATTCCAGGCCACAGCAGAGTTGCAAACAGCGCCATAATTAATTTAAAGAAAGCCATTCAATTCTAGCAATAGAACTCAATTGGATACTTCACTGGAATTTGAGTGTGCCTTCATAAAGTATCTATTAAAGCAATAGCATTTAGACTTATATACTGCTTCATGGTGCAATCCTCTCTAAGCAGTTTTACAGAGTTAGCATATTGCCCCCAACAATCTGGGTCCTAATTTTACTCACCTCGGAAGGATGGAAGGCTGAGTCAACCTTGAGCCGGGTAAGATTTGAACTGCCAAATTGCAGTCAGCTGGCAGTCAGCAGAAGTTCTGCATTCTAACCACTGCACCACCAGGGTTCATTATATATTATATTATATCTTTTTTAAAAAAGATGTGCTATGTTTATAAAAATGTTAAATAACCCTCAATTTATACAAAATAATTTTGCTTTCTGAAAAGAACTCATTTCTACTGTGGAATTAAGCAAGCGAATGCTTTCAGGTGCATCAGACATCAACATTATTAAAAAATGAGGTGTTATTTGTATGTATGATATAGCTGAATTGTTGCTAATAAGCCAACTTGGGGTGGTGTTTTTTCTTGCAAAACATCTATATTTTCTTAAAAGAAAACTATGGCATATTGGATTCAGGAAAGAATGTTCCTTCTTAAGTATGTATGCTGCACATTTAAAACTCCAAGAGGCAATGAGCCACAAGGAGGACAATCTGTTCCAAACAAATCTGCATGTGATCATATCTCAATGTCAAACCATTGCTGTATTGTTGCCAGAAAAACTCAATTCAAGTTGAGCTTAACTCAAAGGAGATTTTACTTTTATCTTTTCAAGGCTGGCAGTGGCATATTTTTTGGGGGGGACATGGACCTGAAAAGGTGACACCTTTAATAAAAATATTTATGGTTCAAATACATGGATAGATTCTGACCAGTATCATTCCAGCATATTGATATTTCTAAAATAGATTTTATTACTTAATTTTTTTCCTTGTGATATAAACCCAGAAATATATTTTATGTCTATGTTCAAGAAAAGATATTATTTAGATCTCTCAAGAATCTTGCATAGAATCATTTTCAGAATGGAACTGGAATTTCCTGTAAATTCCTGCAGTCCAAAATCTCCAACTTCTAAATCTAATATTTGTTTAAGTTTATTATTTAATATCTTTTATTTAGATTTGGATTCTACATTTCTACTGAAAGGGTAGATAATATGCATAGATATCAGAATTACTGCATTTTTTTTCCTGGTTTCACTCCTGCATATTCAATAGCAGAATTATTGCAGGACACATTCTTGGCATGAAAACGAGTGGAAGCAAAAGTTTAGCTTCTATAATTTTGTATCTCGGCCTTTTTAAAAAATAATAAAATATTTTAAAAGTTGGCAACACAAAACCATGAAGAAGTCATGAATATGGAACTAGAAGAGTCATTCCTCATTGTTACAAGAGCATACTGCATGTAAACAAATAAAAGAATAAGTGGTACCCTTCTGTCTGATTTAATTTTGGTTTTCAGCATAAACTTTCATAAGTAAAAATGTAATAAGATGCATTGCTGCAATCTTCTTCAAACTGAAAATGACAAAGAGCTGAAGATGACGGCAGAGAGCTAAAAAGGATCTGCTGTAGATATAACACTCTATATATGGAGTGTGGGAAGGAGTGTAGCATATAGTCAATAATATCAAATATTATATATGCACCGGAGAAGGTGCTAGTAGCTGTTCCTATCTTATTTCTTTCATATGTGTTAAGGACTATATCTTCCAGAACTCTGAGCCAGAATAAAATATTGGCTGTGAAAATACTGTAAGTGTAGCTTGTAAAAATAGAGGGAACCACAAGCTATCGAATGGATCTGAATTCAGTCAGACTTTGAACTAGCCCACTAAATTAAATAAGCGATTATTATTCAAACTTAGGTGTTTCTGCAAAAAATGCACAAAACGTACCATCTTGGATCAAAATAATCAAATTTTAGAATCCATTCTTTTTTAATGGTCAATCTGATAGTTTTATTTTTATAGCATGCATTAATAACTGAGTTTTATGTGATGAAATATCACATTGCATAAAAGCAATTTCCACACTGAATTATAGCAAGGTGCATACAAGTTTTGCCCCTTCAAATTTTGTGCAGCACTTCTGTATGTATAGACATACTCTCCTTTGTTTTAAGTTTTATACACAAGATGTTAAGTTAGCAACATTGAATACATAGAAGAAAAGGAAGTGATATATTTTCCTTTGCCTCAAGTATCAAACTGAAATGGTCTGGTTTTAAGTACTAAGTTCCAATCTAAAATAATGATGTTTTAGAAGCTTTTTTTTTTGTCTTCTCAGAAAAACCATCTTCCCATGACCAATCATCTCCCAAGATCTATCAATTCCTTCCAATTCTAGATGGATTGGAAGGTGAGCTTGATTCCTGGCTATATCATTTCTTGATTCGTAAATGTAGATTTGAAATTTTTCTACACTATCCATTATGTTATGCATCTCCTATAGGTGTACCATATTAAATCACTTTTTCCATCATTAAAAAGAAAACATGGAGTCAGAAAGGGATACATTCATTTGAAAATGCAGAATATAAACAGAATGGAATCAAGTTAATAAAAATTATTTATTTCAGCAATTATGCAATAAAGGAAATTACTGAAGTCTATAAATAACTGGCTATCCTTTGTGCCACGTATTGTGCCACCTATTATTTTTAAGGTCTTTTTTAAAGTCCACTGTCCATATGTCCTGAAAAAATACAGTTATAATTTTATTACAAAAAAGATGGAATAAAAGTAATTGTGTATTAAGAAATAAAAAGTCTACATGGGTACAAGTACCTTTTCTAGAATGACATTAGTGTGCTGGTGTCTAAGATTGAGCTGCTGCTGAATCCCTAGGGAGGGATGGGATGGCATGATTTATGGGTGGAGTTAGAGAAATCATTTCCCCAAACTCATCAGGAAAGAAATGATGAACAAGAAAAAGGAAAGCAAAAAAGAAAAAAGAGAAAATGGTGAGTGGCCTTTATATCTCCCCTTTCTCCCTTCCCACACTGTATGTACAGTGCACGTTGAGTCATACCATTCAATTCAACATCAAATATTTAATCCTAATATCCATTCCTTAAGTTGTTCTTTCCTCCATTGTTCTAATATATGTATATATATGCTGTTCAGCTTTGTTCGGGTATTTTCCCACGTCCTTGTAGCTGTGCTTTTAAAGTTGTAGCAACGTTTCGGTAGAATCTCATCTGGCTATCATCAGGCTTCCCTATTGTGTTCGTCGTGTGAATCAAGACTCTTACGTTGTTTCAGTTTTAATTTGGGACTGGCCTATTGTTGTGCCAGAATGGTTTTTTCTTCATTCCTGATTGGTTGGGAGTCTTGGTCTGTTTTATTGGTCTTCGGATTTGCTTGTGTTCTGCTTATTGGTGTTTCTAATATCTTGTCTGTTTTGTGGCTTTTTTTTGTTGTCTTGATTGGCTGGCAACATTGTGTTCCTGTATTTGGAGGTTTGTATGCAGCTTGACTCCGAGTAAATGGGCGGCTATCATTTATCAGGAAGTAGGTTTCATCTGGTGCCTGGTTGGGGTGTGTTTGAGCTGGAGGTATCAGAGGAAGTCTGTTTTGTGCCCAGGTGTTAGCGCTGACTTGTGGTTTGGAGATTTTTTTTGTTTAGTGAACAGGCTTCCAAATGATTGACAGTCGGTGAATCATTTTCTTCTATTCATGCTTTCAGGTCTTTTTTCAATCTCTCATGGCTTCTCTGATAATTCTGTGGCTGGGTTTTTCTTATAGTGGCTAGGTTTTTTAGTGCCATTGAAGTTGATGTTGTGACCTTGTGGCTTTCATGTGTTGACTAGTGAAGAAAGTGTTTTCCAGCTTTTTAACTGAATTTTTTGTGTTCATCCAGATGGGTACTTATATTCTTCTATTGGTCTGTCAATGTATGTAGCTGGCACGATGCACAGGGGACTTTCATATATATGCCTGTGGTTTCCAGGTCAATTTTATTCTTGGGGTTTCTAAGGATGGCTGCTATTTTTTCTGTCTGTTTTGTGAAGGCAGTCTTGATGTGATGCAAACAAACAAGAATATTAGAACACCAATCAAGCAGAACACAGCAAACTCCAAGACAATAAACACAGACAAGACTCCAACCCAATCAGGATGAGAAAAAAACATTCTGGCACAGCAATAGGCCAGCCCCAAATTTAAAACTGAACAACTGTAAGATTCTGACTGACAGACGAACACAATACAGAAGCCTGATGATGCAGATGACATTCTGCTGAAACGTTGCTACATATTTAAAAGCACAGCTCTTACCTCTTATGGCCTGACAAAATCAGTAAGATACTACAACCAGGCATCAAAAGACTGCCTTCAAAACAGACAAAAAAATAGCAGCCATCCTTAGAACCCCAAAGACAAAATTGACCTGGAAAACCAAGGCATAATACAAAGTTCCCTGTGCATCATGCCCGGCCACAATACATGGACAGACCAATAGAAGAATAAGTACCGACCTGGATGAACACAAAAATGCAGTAAAAAAGCTGGAACACACCTCCTCACTAGTCCAACACATGAAGAGCCACAGGTTACAACATCAACTTCAATGGCACTAAAAACCTAGCCACTATAGAAAACCCAGCCACAGATTTATCAGAGAACCATAGAGATTGAAAAAAGACCTTGAAGCATGAATAGAAGAGATGGTTTCCAACAGACTGTCCAATCATTTGAAGGGACCCATAGCATCTCGTCAAATAGGAACAGATCTGCCACGACCACAAAGCCAGGCAAACACACTGGACGGAGACTCCCTCTGATACCCGTGCGAGCTCAAACACACCGCCAACACAGGCGAACCGCAGATGAAACCTTGAGGCTGTCCTAATAGATAACAGCCGTCTGTTTTAGGATAGAAGCCAAAGCTGCACTGAATAGCTCTCCATATACAGGAACAAAGTGTTGCAGCCACATGCAAAAACACAAAACAGACAGAAAGAACACCAGAAGACACAATCAAAAAAACTCCAGAGGACTGCCAAAATCCAGACCAAGAATCCAACCAATCAGGATGTAAAAAAAAACATCCTTGGGGACAGCAAGTAAGGCTAGCCTCAATTTAAAACTTAACGGCTGGTGATAGCCTGACCTATAATGCCATATACGAACTCAATACAGAAGCCTGATGATGGCAGATGAATTCTGCTGAAACGTTGCTACACTTTAAAAAAGCACTACAATGACGTGGGATAAATACCGAGGAAGCTAAACAGCACACACAGACACACACCACACACACACACCACACACACACACACATATAATAACAAATGATCTATCGTGTCTGTCTATCTTATCTATTATCTAATCTATCTATCTATCTATCTATCTATCTATTTATCTAATCTATCTCCACATCTTTGGAACAAAATTGCACTCTATTGGGAAATTTTCTTCAATCAGCCAAGTGGATTTCTGCTTGAGACGCAAGGCAATAAAATATCAGCTACTGTCTTCTGTTTGTATTCTCTGAGGAAGTTCAGATCAAGCGCATCCAGTGACTGCTTTAATCATTACATTTTGGTTTTTACTAGAATGCTGTTGAATGAGTTTTTTTAGCAGAACTAATAATCATAAACCAGTCACTAGCTATAGTTCATGGTCCTTTTACTTAAGAAAGTAGTCCCAATGCAGTGGAACTAACAAGTCTAGACTATATGTTGGATAAATGGACTTCAGATACGACTACACGATTTTTCCATTTAAACACTAGATGGTACCGACAATGTAACTCAAGAAATTGAATTTTTTAAAAGATGTTTTATTGGAAGGCAAAATGCCTAGCCATAAATTGCTAAACAAAAGTGTATGTGAGATTCTGGACTTTAATAAAAGATGTTCTAAAAGCATAAGCAAAATATTCTTGGCCAGTAAGTGCAAGTTCTTCACAAGGGTAGAGAAAATACAATTGCCAGAGAGGTTCTTAGATTCAGTTTTCATGAAGATAAGCATGAATATTGAAAAATCACATAAACAGTTTAGGAAACATCAGAAGTGTCTGCATTCCTTTCACTAATTTTGTGTACCATTTTTTAATGTAATTCTTCAAGATTAATGGTTTCTAACAAATTAGACAATATTTATATGAAAAATTTAGCAAAGTTGTTGTTCAGTTCCTCTCTTGACAAAATACTTATCAAACATTCTGGTATCTTACAAAATTTAATTTTCTGTTTTTCCATCATTATGCACTTTGGGAATACGGAAATATATGCATATGTAGGGTGAACAGAAATCAATGTCAGCATTTATGTATATCTGATCAGTGTTTTCTTTTAAAATATTCATTAGTTGCAGAACTAGTAGGTTTCAACAGGAATGAATTTGTTTTTCCCCACTTGTTCCAGCATTTCTAAACAGAAACAACTATTTCCTTAACGTTCTGGCTTTGGATTCAGATAGGACTGAATTTTTAATTAATGCAAGTCTGCTTTTTGAAATCTCAGACAATGGTGGCACAGAAATAATCTCTTGGATACCCTCTGCACTGTTATTCGGAGATTTGAAGCAGATACCATTAGCATTTCTCTCCAAAATATCATATGGAGGCTTTAAATGGCATAAGAAATTTAACTGCTTTTCGTGTCTTAGTTATAGGTTGGTTTTCCTTTCTTTCACTTCTTTCATTATGGTTGATTTGTCAATTGCTTACAAGATACAGGGCTTTAACAGAATAACATAGTATTGCAAACTATGGTTATTCAAAACTATGTCAAAACTACTTGGATATTATAAGAAAAAAAACCAATAGGACGAGGAATGATAGGCACATTTGGTGCTTGATGCACGCCCCCCATACATGGCCTCTTAGGAAGGGATGAGGTTGTCAATAGGTAGACTCTTAAAGGTTACAGTTTTTTGGGTTGGGGCAGAAACCACAGTCAGGTAGAGTATTCCAGACATTGACACACTCTGTTTGTGAAGATCGTATTTCGGTGCAATCAATGTTGATGCGGTTTGACCCTTGAAGTTTGTATTCTATTGTGTGCTCTTGTATTGTGTATAATTGAAGGCTTAAGTATTGCATTGACAGGTAGGACATTGCAATGTATGAGTTTATATACTATATTTAGATTGCAGCGCTCGAAGGTGGCGTAGTTCTAGATTTTCTAGGTTCTTAGAGTTTCAAAGTGCTTGGTGGTATTTCTGCAATGAGTTAGAGGAAGCGGAGAACTGCTTCCTTGTGAAATATTTCTGGAATTTTTCAATTTTTATTCATATCTGATACGATGACAACGGGGTTCCAGACCGATGAATGCTAATTTAAGCATAGGTCTAGCAAATGTTTTGTTATGCTCCAGTTTGTAGTGTTGGACTAATTACCAGAGAAGAAGCTACGTAGGATGAGGATTAAGAACTCTTAATGCCTTTTGGCAATGTTAGTTACAGTGGGCTCATCGCACTTAGATCATGAGAAAATGAGTATCCAAAGGTTCCTTTGACAGAGTTTGGATTCATCAACAAAGGTCTTGACTTTCAGCTGTATTTTATTTTCTGTTTTTTTTTTTTTGCAATATGTATGGACAGAAACATTTATGTTGTTTATATTTGAAGTTGGCGCATTTGAATGTCTGACCATTTCTGATACATAGTCAGGGTCTTTTTTGGAGGGTAATATGTATTGTCCTGTGGTGTTGAATAGGCTTTACATCATTCAGCGAAGAGAACGAGTTGCCTCTTATTATGATCATCAAGAGATCATATTATGTTAGCGTATGAGATTAGTTTGGTCCTAGAACACTGCCCTTGAGGTTCACCAATTGTTTGACAGGTACATGAATTGATGGGACACTTCAATTTTGCACCATTTTGTTGTCTTGTTTGACAGGATGCTTCTGTCCAGTTATGTAGGTGTCCAGAGATACCAATAAAATTTTAGTTTTGGAGTAGTTTGTTTTGCGTACCAGTGAATCAAAGGTTTTACAGAAGTCTAGTAGATTGTCTATTGCTTTGCTCTGATTGAGTTGTGTTAGTCTTAATATGTTTTTTTTGCAGTGTAGAGTTTTGCAAGAATTTACAGGATTAGTTTTTTTTTTCTGAACAAATTGTTTTATTAGAAGAAGTAATGTTGGTTTGTCCTCTTAAGTGGAGGATAATGGATTTTGGTTTAAATAATTGATTCATGACTTACAGGTGATGCAGCATAAAGAGATTGGTTTCTGTAATTTTTCAACTAGGCTGCCAATCTCCCTTTTTGAAGATGGGGGATGACCATGGGCTGTGACCATCGGTTTGGCAAGGAGTTGGTCCTGAAAGATTTTCCAAGATTAATGCTTTTTGAGGTTCTCTGCTATGTGCAGTGGAATAGTTTTTAAAGCAGTAGGCACATATTCCGTCGGTACAAAAGATAGGGATAGTTTTTAGATTGCCGCAGTCTTTTTCCCAAACAATGTCTGCTTCTGTAAAATTGATATGTATTAGATATTGTAGTTGTCTGTGGTTTTTCGACTAGGAAGTATGGGGCTTGATCTTGCTGTTTAGAAATACTGAGCCCAAGAATTGTTAAGGGAGGTTTGCTTTTTTGATGGTGTCGTCGTTGGCAGTTTTGCCATTTAGGTTCTTTCAGGGGTGGGATTGACTTGAGTCTTCTGGTTTGTTGTTTACAAAATTTGTAGAAAGCATGGGTGGAATTTGTGTGTAGAAGGTTTTCTTTTGTTTAAAAATTTTGGATTAAATTAGTTGCAGTTCAGTTTTATCTGGTGGCATAGATTTTTGTATTGGTTTTTGAAGTTGGCAATGTAACCAGATTTGTTTTTTCACCAAAAGTGATTGCTTTTTGGATTGAAGCTTCTTTTTATTGTTTATGGGTAATTCTGGTTTTTTTTTTTTGGGGGGGGGAGTTGTTATAGGTAGCAGTATAGTTTGAATGAATTCTTTTGACTTTAAGTTAAAATATGTTTTTGTACAATGTTCTTCACAGTATTGCATTCCAGTGAATAGAGATTCGCCAATCAAGGGATGAGAAGATTCGTTGTCTATAAGACATAGTTTGCTTTCTTTGAAGTTATATTGGGGATTACATCAATTGTGATGATTGTATGATGTATGTTGAAGACAAAAGTAATTCCTGTTGTTCGTCACTGTTGGAAAGGGGTTCTTTAATTTTGTATTCCATAAATTTGAATTCAGACTATTGCAAGAAGATTGAGATCGAGGCAGTTCGTTAAGCCTGGTATTATTTTGGTTATAGTTGTTCCAGTTTTTACTGGTTTGCTAGTTTGTCCCAGATCTGTTACAGCATTGTAGAAGTTTGCATGTAGGGTTCAGTTTGTCAATTTTGTTTTTAGGCCAGTTAATATGAGGTAGATTGAAGTCACAAGAAAGATAAAAGCGTGTGGGCAGGATGTGCCCATGTTAGTAGTGTATTCTAGTGTGTTTACATTGTTCGATTGTTTTAATTAAGGGGCTCTGTTAACATTAGTAAGACCGGCAATGTGATTTATTAGGTTCAGGTCAACAGTGATAATGGTCTAGGAAAGCAAGCTCTTGGGTAATTTGGATGTTTTTTAGATGTAAAGACTTTTTTCTGGAAGATAAGCAACACCACCTCCTCTAACCGGATTTTCACGATCTGACTCGTATAAACATGATAGTCTCTTACTGTGGTAATGGAGTCAGGGAGAGATGCGTTGAGCCATGTTTCATAGACAAATATGATGTCAAATTTATCTGTATTTAGTAAGAGGAGAAATTCAGGTATTTTATTCACAAGGCTTCTTGCATTGAGTAGCATGCATTTAAGGCCAGTTGTAGTTTGAATTGGGGTAGTTGGGGGTGTGCATGCCTAGTCTTGGGTGATGGTGGGTTTCTGCTTTATTAGCTCCCATCCATTGCTTCTTGTTCTGCTTTCAGGTGTTTTAGTTCTAGGAGAGTATTACCTATAGGTTTCTGAGGGAACAATTTTAGTTTTAAACTCTCATCTGAAATTCAATGACAGAGGGTGGGGGTGGGGACACAGCCCAGCATCTCCCTGAATAGAATCCTATAATTGGGGCACCATCACTTCTAATCACATCATAGCTAAGATCCAGCATTGAGACTAAAAGCAAGGTTTCTCTCGCCAATTTTAGCACATATATTGGTTGGTGTGGAAGAGAGATTCTGATGAATAAATGTTTATTCCCAACCTTATTAAAAGGCGGCAAAGAAGTTACTGTACATATAAGTGTTTGCAGGATATATTCAGAGTGTTTTGAAAAGCTTACTTCAACACAAAATAGGAATTCTGATGTCACACATGGGTAATAACCTTTCTAATTGATTTAATTCTGACCTTAGTGTTGAGTATGAATGTCTTTCTGAATGTTTTTGGTGTGGATACATGTGTTTAATACATGTGTTTATATGTTTAATACTGTTTACAATTTTGATTATAAATGTTCAGTCCAAAGTTGCCTTTGTTTCGTATCTCTTCTTGCCCACACTTTGTACATTAATTTTAAAAAGCCTGGTTTTTTTAAACCTATCAACAGAAGTCTGAATCTTCTCAGGGAGAGGGGGAGACAACGCTAACACTCTGATTATTCAAAATGCTTTAGCAGTGCATTCATTCAGACATCCAGCTAATTATATTAGCTATGGCTTACTTTGCTCTTATTTTCACTTGCATTCATGGCTTGCTTTGCTCTGAAGCAAAAGAAGATTGCTTCAGAGAGCTTGCAACATCTCACAGTCTGTTCTAATGTAGGGGAAGGTGAAGGGATTGAATTTTCTGACAGCGTAGCTTGGGCAAAGCATTCATATTTCTCTCTCTCACACCCACCCCCCCTTGCCTTGCTACTAATGGGCTCAGGAACAGAGATGGATCCTAGCCATGAGCATAGCTGCTGTCTAACTGGAGAGGGTAAAGTATAACTTGAAGAAAATTGTATTTTTGATTTCACAGGGAAATCCCTGCTTACCTACAGTAATGTTTAGATATTAAAACTATTAAAGGCAAAAGAAGTTTCCTTGCCCTCCATCTCCTTTCTTACCAATAGCTCAAATTTCTCTCCTGCAACATGCCTCGCTTCATCTGCCCTCAATCAAGTTAGATGCATTTACATAAGACTTCAATTTTCTTAAGTCTTTTCTCCCAAGTTATTGTTGATTTCTGTCAATGGACGACAATGGAGCCCAGCCACAGGCAAGGGTATCTCTGAAACAAATTTGTACATTCCCTCCCTGGTAAATGCAGAAGATAGAGATATTGGTATTTCATGCTATGATGCTTATTTTCACAAGCAAATTAAAGTTATTTTTTAATTTGCAAAATCGTATGTTGGCCCTTTTTATCAATAAACCTATGGTACTTGTATATTTATATTTGCTGTTAGTGTTGTGATACACAGTTGTATATCACCCCCAAGTTCCTGTTTTAAACACTCTAACATTTCACACTTCAAAATCAGGCTATATTTATATACTAAAAAATTATGCCAAAGATAAATAGTGATTATAGTCATATCTGTATTTATCATCCCTGCAATTGACTATTTTGCAGTGCAGTATTGACTGTTATGGATAACTTTGAAAAGATTGTTTAATGTACTATTGTTCTCATAGCTGGTTGTATTTGAGAGTAATACATTCTACTGCATGCTGGAATTGTGCCTGGAATATTGGGACAGTCTGCATGTGTGATTCAACTCTCTATTTTTAGTTTCCAGAAAATGTGAAGCTTTTGTAATTTACTCTAGTATAATAGTGACTTTACTAATGGCTGGAACAATTATTTCTGGACTGCGTTCTTTTAGCTGATGATGTTAAAGCTCTTCAATACCACAGACAATACTGCTACCCTTCAAAAAGATCCTGACTATGTATCAGAATGGTCAAACAAATGGCAAC